>JAQMYL010000015.1:13891808-13906397 GCA_030014365.1 Clarias pachynema | reverse complement strand
ACAGCCCCGGCCCAAAAATGTGCGTCGGCCCACCGGGCATTGCCCGGTATGCCCTATGGTCAGTCCAGGCCTGCCTGCACCTGATGATTTGAAGTGCAGATGACATGGCACTTCAAATCATCAGTGACTATGTTAACTTTACCCTAGAATTCAAGCAACTTGGATTCTGTGCCTCTCCACTCTTCTTCCAGACTGTGGGACCTTGATTTCCAAATGAAATTCAAAATGACGTTAATCTGAAAAGATGACTTTGGACCACTGTATTCTTTTCCTCCTTAGGCCAGGCAAGACACTTCTGACGTTGTCTCTGGTTCAGTAGTAGGAATGGAACAGTTTTAGCCCATGTAAGATGAAGATGTGTATGTGTGGTGGCTTTCGATGCACTGACTCCAGCCTCAATCCACTCCCTGTGAAGCTTCTCCCAAGTTCTCGAATTGGCTTTGCAATTTGCAGAAAAGGCTTGAAATATTTCACTTTACATGTAATCTAGAATATATCAGAGAATCAGAAAGAATTTTTACATGATATTTACATTTGTTGAGATGCACTGTGTATCTTTGTTTCATATATCTCTAAATGCCACATGTAATGTGCTAAAGATAACTAATCTCTTTCATTCTCTTTCTCTCTGCTTACCTATACCAACTCTTTAAAGTATATTAACTCTTTAACTCTTTAACACACTTTTTCCCAAAGAAGATGGATGATTGCCTTAAATTCCAATGCAGAGTAAAAGATTTCAATCCTGCAAATGTGGCAGTGACCCTAGCAGTAGCTTCTTTTATAACGTTCTTTAATGTAATTACTGATTATAAAAAATCTGGCATAGGATTTTATGGGATGATAATAAAAAAAGATTAAAATCTGTTAATGATCTATTCTGTATTGGATTTGCCATTGGTTTTGATGGTCTTCAAATTAGTAAGGTATGTTTAAATACACTTGTGTCTGTAAAAGTGATTGGAAGACTTTTGCAGATATGAATATTCATATAAACATATTTGTAGTATCAATACTGGAGTCAGCATTAGCTAATAAAATAACAATTCATAGAAACAGTAACATATTTGCTTGGTAGAGCCAAGCTCTCTGCCTCTTTGTCTTGTCTCTCCTCAGATACAATCCTCTGAAGGCCCTGCAGCCCAAATGGCGCTTGCAGCAAATACTGTCCTCTTCTGCTGCACCCCCTCCGTGAGCCTCAGACTCAATACCCTGCATAGGGCATGTTTATAGTAGAGCGCTTATAGTAGTTCTAGAAAACAGCAAATCATCCATGAAGCCAGGCCCAATCTAAAACCATTCCTTAACTCACACTAGGGATAAAAGAATAGGCAAGCTAGAAAATTTAGTACTGGTCAGTACAATTAATGTCCCATTGCTGTACTGTCATCAAAAGATGCAATATCTTTTGATGACAAAGTATTTGAATCCCAGTGATGCTACAGCTCTCCATGTTGATGGCCTTGCTCTCAGATTGGGAGAGATGGCATGAATTCTCTTCCCTGCAACACTAGTCAGTTGTGGACATCAGTAAGCTCATGTATGCAGAAGAGGGCAGACAGCACTTTCCTCTTAGTGTGTTATGCTGACCTGTAATGCTTCATGAGCTTCATGTCCCTTAACAAAAATGCTATTGAATGACTTTGTGTTTCAGAGAAAGCGTGTGCTAACCATCACCTTCTCTGGCTTATAGCTAATGTATGATAAGGGGGAGCTAGACTTTGGCAGGGGAAAAAAGTGTGGCATATATTCCTAGGTTAAGTTCTCTGTTGCACTGATTTTAGGCTAAGTTCTCTTCGCCCAAAAGGTTAGTACAAAGTACAGTAATTAGGGACTGGTTAAGGGTTGGGCAAATAGATGGCTTCCACTCGCACCCGTTAGTGGCTGTTCTGTCTATAACTGTTGCTTCTGAACTTAAGATGTGTGACAGAGATACTGAAGTTCTGCAAAAAAATCAGTCTTTAAATGAGTCAGTCCATTTTACAGAACACAGTATGATGGACAAACCCTGGTGTCCACTGTCCTTGGCTTGTCTTATGTCTGTATTCTTTTGCGTCAGCTTTATAATTTTTTTTGCATCTTTGGAAATATAGTACCATCACATCTATCCCCTTACCCGGACTCACAGGCATACAGTATGTGAATGGATCACTGATTATGAATGGCTTGTTGCTGTTCAATAATCATTCTGGGTTGGGAGATAAAGCTAGTGATAAAACACTGTGGCTGATTGAGCTTTTGGCATTAAAACACTTTTGACCCACATTAATAGTATCCTGTATTAGGACCTTGTATCAATATTTTATTAGTTGCAAGTTCTTTTGCATGAAAAACACAGATTTGCATAGGACCAACATTTAGCATGATCATAATTCCTAGTCTTTCAACATATAAATGAACATTGCTTCCACTCATGTCCAGCCTGGGGAATTAATTCACCCCTGGGGTAAAAGAAATCAAGAGCATTTTTCCATTAAGCCTCCCTTGATCCACTGTTTGTGGGATTGGTCTACTGTTGCTTGGTTTATTATTCTCTGCTTTTGGGGACACATACAGTAGGTTAGAAGTGATTCAGTGTTTATCTAAGAATAAATTATACCATAGAAGGAGGGATTTAATCATAATGCATCTATTAATGCAAGAAAGAGCTCATTTCTAATAATTGTACTTTGAAACACTTATTTTATGCGATTAAAAATAATTACTCAAAGTTCATCAGTCTCTTCAGTTCATTACTATTGATGGACTACAGCTTTGGACTATTCATTTGCCAGAAGTGCATCTACTGTGTACTGTATAAGACATCTCTGGTTCTACTCCTCCCTGCCATGAGGCTGAAATCGGTTAAAAAATTAGGTAGTTGAAAATCGAAAAAAGACTAGCCAATGTTTTTGCAATATTTGTGTCCAATTTTTACGGTGAGACTCTCCCCAACGTAGTCTCAGATTGCTCAGTTTTGTTGACAGGAGGGGAAACCAGTGTCTACAGTACATACCTGAACTGCCTTTCTGTAAAAAGTGCTTATTTGAGTTACCACAGGCTTTCTGTTAGTTTGAACCAATCAGGCCATTCTTTACTGACCTCTCTCATTATAATATAGCACAGTATAACAATAACCTCAAGGCATGATAAACTTCTGTTTGCACCGAATAAACCTGCCTCATGAGCACATTTTGTTTACTACCTCTGTATTATAGCTACTTAAATGGTTTTTGTGTCTTTTAATGGCAGCCAACACACCTGCTTTTACCTCTCCCACCCCTTTTGTTTTTGATAACTGTATCTTAATGGAGCAAAACTGATTTTAAAACTACTGTAAAACATATGAAACAATTTAAAAGAAGATTCTATGAGGGGTGTTCAAGTCAAATGGGTCTTTTGATTTGTGCAGAATAGTAGAAACAGTTATATAAGCAAAAGCTACCTTTATTTCTCTATATAATCCCCTGTAACACTACTGCACCGTATCCCAGCATTTCACTAGTGCTTGGATACCATCAAGGTAGAATTTTTCTTTATCAGTTTTTTCACTCCCTTACATCTGAAACACTGGCCTCCAAGGAAGTCCTTTAATCCCTTTAATTCCTGCAATGTCCAAGTGGTATTCATAAATGATTGCTTGTACATTTCACACAGACAGATGCATCTCTTCTGCAAGTTTTTGATAATTTATCCATTGATTTTCAAGGATCACGCATTCCACTCGCTGAATGTTCACAGGAACAACTGCAGTGGGCACCGAGCCACCTTGGCTAGGATTGCCATTCAGGGGTGTACTGTACAGCCTTCTTTAAAAACCCTTGCAGCATTCAAATGTTTCACTGCAGCTAAAGAGACTCATCACTATAATGTGGTTGAAGTCTTCTCTAAATGTCAATCGGTTCTACACTTTTACAAATTTTATCACAAGTCCCGGTTTGACTTGAATGCCCCTCGCCCCATTCTGTAAACAAAATATCAGCAGGCATATTTCTAAACGAGGTTTTAACTGTATAAAGTAGAATCATGCATTCAATGAACCTGACAAATTTCTGTTAAGTACTGTATGATTTAGATGCATAGTGTTTATCTAGTTGTTTATTATCGAAAATGTATGGAAAGTAATATAGTTGGCGACAGGTGTAAATTAGGTAAATTTTAAACCAGTTTACCAATTTATGTGTATTCTTAAAACATATTTAAAAAATGCGCCTGGGACAGGGAAGACATTCATATAAAATGCATGACTAGATTAAAACATGACAGATGTGTAGGTGTATGCAGTTATGTGTAGTCCCATGAATAATGGTGTGTTCTTCTATGTGGGTCAGTTTTGATTATTGCAGGTTTATAGAGCTAGACTACACTCCCATGGAGGCAGACATTATGGTCTCTATGAGGCAGAGTCGAGGATTTTTGACACCCAAGTCTCCAGATCGCCACTGTCGGTCAGAGCATCATCCATCAATTGCCCAAACTTCCTGTCTGACTTTCCTCTCCTTGTGCTGTTTCATATTTTCTTTTACTCCATCTGGCATTCCTCTAGCATGAATTTATGTTCCTCACTTTATCATTTTGAATTTGACTGGATTGAACATCCAGGCCTTTATCAGCTATACTGCTCTATACAGTATGTTACTTACAGGACTGCTTGCATAGTCTGAAATATTTTTGGTTTATGGTTTTGCTACATAATTGCCCCCATAAATCATTTGCATTTCAGACTTTTGTTCTTTTGTATTTTTCAATTTCTTAGCAGTTGGTGTTAACCATTCGAGTTACTTGCCCTGTGTTGTGGCATGCTAGTGATGTTCGTGTAGTTGGGCATGTAGTGGTTATGCTCTTCAAGATCATAGTTAAAGTTGATTTTTAGTTTTGTGTAAATAGAGACTATGATCATCACAAAATGTTCTTTACTATTAGCCTTGTTAAATTTGCCAATTATGCAGAAGCTGCTTTAACGTTTTCTTTTTCCCTTGTGCTGTAGGCGGAGTCCAGCACCTGTAAGTAACCGTGATCCCTATGGCAATGCCTCCCTCAGCAGCAGTAGCAACTCAGGATCATGCAAGGGGAGTGACTGTAGCCCCACTCCAAGGTTGTATGCATTGAAGAAATGAAACGAATGCTTTCAGCTTAGAGTTGAAATTATATGAAAGGTTTATGACATGATTACTGTACAACTCAATATCATGGTTTCACAGAATGTGCTCTCAACCCCACATAGAAAGAGACGGGTTTATCTCACAATTTCCTTCCATACTCCTCTTCCCCAGGCGTCACATGAAGTACACTTCTTGCACAGATAACCATGGTATTAAGCCACCTCCTCCTGAGCAGTACCTGACTCCTCTGCAGCAGAAAGAGGTATGCATCAGACATCTGAGGGCACGGCTCAAAGAGACAGTTGAACGACTCCAGGACAGGTAAAATCTCAATTTACAGACAACTCAGTAGTACAGGAAACTACAGTAAGTCCCCAACATACGAACGAGTTCCGTTTCGAGAGCTTGTTTGTAAGTCAAATTTATTCGTAAGTCCAACAAACGTTGTCTAGGTATTAAGTTGCTAACACAATTGGCTACAGACAGTATATTACAGTACAGTGTTCTTTAGAATTGTGCCGATGGTTGAATGATTAATGTTAAAAGAACTAGCAGTTTTGGCCATCTTTTCACCTCGCTCCATTCTCTCAATTATACTTACTTTTGTTCCCATTGTTATTGCTTGCCGTTTCTTAGCAGTATGAGCTTCATTGGCGCTGCTTTTATGCTTGCTTCCGGACTTCCTGGTATACATGCTGCATGCACGTGACCGTGTAAGCCAGACATGTGACTTAACTTCTGCGCTTGAACAAATCAGGGTGACATTTTATTGTCCAGGGACTGCACATAAAAAAGAGCCATTTGGCTAATTCTGGTACATTTACAGATATTTTAATTAATGTACAATGTTCCTTTCAAACAAACTAACAAATAAGTAAATAACATGCACAAACGCATGTTTGTATCTTTGAAAGTTCGCAACTTGAATGTTCATATGCAGGGGACTTACTGTATTATGCTATAATTAAAATTTCCTGAACTGCCAAATAGGTTTGCTCTTAATCATAGAATTAAGCTTTAAACAGGCACCTCAACCAATTGGTTGCACACATTTATCGTCAAAAACATAATTATAACCTTAAATGCATATACAGTACCTTCACTATTAGCATTACCACTATTCTTTCACTAAATTTTTTTTTTTTTAGTTTTGTGTGGTTTTTTGGCCACACATAAAATGTAAGGAAAACATAGCATTCTCATGTTTTGATTGACTTTTGTAGTCGCGTGAGTTTGTTCATAAAAAAATTATAAACAATACAAAAGCTTGATGATAGCAACTTATCAAACATACAGTACTCAAACTTTTTGAGCCACCCCACATTTCTTCATATTAAATTATGTAGATTAAGTGCTATTAAGTGCTAAGGCACTGAATTACTGATCGGAAGGTCGGTGGTTCAATCCTCAGCTCCACCAGGTTGCCACTGTTGGGCACTTGAGCAAGGCCCTTAACTCTATCTGCTCCAGGGGACCCTAGTCACGCTGGGATATGCGAAGAAAGAATTTCACTGTGCTGTAATGTATATGTGACAAATAAATGCTTAACTTAATTTAAAGAAATAGAAACAAACACTGTACAGCAACAGACTGCAAAGTGTATAAAGATAACGTTGATTTCTGCAACCTCAACAGCAACCTAATTGCTATTATCGATATTATCAAACGAATTATCATATCTGTTCCAATAGTCATGGTCTTGTTCTTTTCCAGCATTTATGGGAGATTAAACACCTAAAATATTTGTATTCTAATATCATATCTAAGCAACTGAAAAAGTTTACAATTAAAATTAATTAATTACATTTTAGTTATAATTGTAAACCAGCTTCTGGTCCATTGTGCTAGATAGGTGCTTATACTGTTACCTTAAACAACCAACTAAACCAGCCAGTAGACCTCCATAATATCTAATGTGTAAATTTGTGAACTTTTTGCACAATGCTACTTTTGGTTATGAATGTGTCTATAGATATAACCAAACCTTACAAAGAACTGGACCACATTTAAGTGCTGATTTCTTTTTAATATTTTCTTCATTGTTTTCATTTAACATGTTTCATGTCATCTTTCATTTTAGTTATGTTTGTCTTTCGTTGAAATGTTTTCATCGCTCCTCACGTGAAGCACCTTGAATTACTAATATAAATGTGTTATCCAAATAAGCTTTACTTGTATTGGCTGTCTCTTATGTTCACTACTCAGAGATACAGAGATAGATGAGTTGCGGACTCAGCTGTCTCGGATGCAGGAGGACTGGATTGAGGAGGAGTGCCATCGTGTTGAGGCCCAACTAGCTCTGAAGGAGGCACGTCGAGAGATCCAGCAGCTGAAGCAGGTCATCGATGTTGTACGCACCAGCATGGGTGAGGAAGACTCGGGTGTGCAAAAGTGCTTCCAAGACATCACTGTCCAGAACCACAAGTTAGACACTTTGCTACAGAGCATGGAGATTGCACAAGCAGGGGTGGCAAAAGTTGTGGAGGCCTCAGGTGGAGGTGGGGCAGTGGGGGCAGGGCCATGGGTTGGTGAGGGGTCGGTGGGCTCTTGTGAAGGCTCGCCAGCCCGCTCACTAACCCGCAGCTCTACCTACACTAAACTGAGCGAGATGGTACCCCCTGAGCACAATGAAAGTGGCAGTGGCTCAGATGTGGCATGCTGCCTGTCAGCCGAGGGTACTCAGGATAGTGGTTTTGTGTGCTGTGGGGAGATGGATGTGGGCAGAGTCACACGGGCTGAGCTGCTGCTGGAAGCTGCTTGCCTATCAGAGGAAACAGCATCACTGCTGAATGCTTGCTCACACCTTCCACACTCAGCTACCTATGAGGAACTGTGCTGTGGAGAGACAAGAATGTTACCTCTGCGTTGCAGCCTGGGTAGAACTACTGGAGGAGAAGCAGCAATGAGTATCAGTCACCCATGCTTATCGCATCACCACTTGTATCTGCACCACCTAAGAGAACAGTCAATTCAGACAGAATGTGACTCAGGTCCAGCCTCAGCTCCAGTCCACGGAGCTACATTTGGCTCTGACCTAGACACTATTGCTGAGGTTCGCACTTTCCGCTCTCAAGCGTGCAGCCCCACCTCCACCTGGCTGTCAGATGAGGGTGATGATCTAGACTCAGTCACCACTGAATCAGTTATCACGGCCACAGCTGGTGGGAAACCTATTTTCACTGAGACTGTCTCTACCGAGTCATCCCTCACTCTAGGTGCCAAGACATTTGCTGCAGCTGAAACATGTAATAAATTATCGACTACCACAGAGTTTGCTGGTACAATGGCTGTTGTTGATGATTCTGTTGCTGTGTTGCCCACTGCAACAGTTATGCCTGAGGCTGATTCTGAACTGAATTGTTCTACTCAAGGTCTACCCACAAGCCCTGATTCTGTCTCCTGTCCTGTCCCACTGATGCCATTCGTGGAGAAAAACGGCGAACCCACCCCACAAATTACTCAGCCACAGCAAGAAGCCTCACAGGTCAATGTCAGTGGGGTCACTATTGTAGAGGTAGATGATGATAATGAAGAAGACAAAGATGAAGAAGCAGCAAGTGCAAAGGACTCTGGATGTGAAGTGCCTGTAAAGAGTTACTGGAGTCGCCATTTTTTAGTGGATCTTTTGGCTGTGGCAGTGCCAGTGGTGCCCACGGTGGCTTGGTTGTGTCGGGGACCACGGCGCGTAGGCCAGCCTATGTACCATATTGGGGCATTGCTGCGCGGTTGCTGTACCGTAGCACTGCACTCCCTGCGCCGAGGGGGGGGTTTGCGCCATTATCCAGCAGGGGGAGGGGGGCCAGGAGGTATAAATATATGAGATCAAACTTGAGCACCAGAGAGAATCCTTAAGCTGCTTACAATGCTGTTTTCAGATCAGACTGGAAGAGACTGTGGCAGCAATTGACGCCAAGACAGGAGGCAAGGTACGCACTGCACCATGGTCATTAGTTTAATTACAAGTATCAAAACTCGGGTCCTGATATAGAATGGAAAAAAGTGGGACAAGTGTTTTATCAATAAATCTTTATTGAAAAGGTGATAGTCCGTGGTTTTATAAAATGGTACCCTTTACCTTGAAATCCTCATCTGTGTTCATGTTATCCATGTTTAGTTGGCAGGACAAGAAACTTCTGAAGTTCATCTGATAGACATGAACAATGTTGTATATTCAGGAGTGAGGACAAAAAAAGAACAAAATGTCTAATTCTGTGTCTTCCTGCCTTCTGTTCTTGTGATGTACTTTTCTGGTTTAATCAATAAGATGAGGGTTTAAAAAATGTGTGTCAATACATGTGAGTTTGTGTTGTGTCGTTGTGCAGTGTAGCTGAAGCACCTGAACAACTGGATATGTCTGTTGCTGCAGCAGTTGTAGGTGCATGGTTAGTTCTCCCATTGTAGTACTGCTAATCTATTTATATGCTTCACCTAGACATAGACTGGTGTTCAAGGTGGCTTCTCCTGCTAGAATGTAATCCATAGGCAAAAAGTACCTGAAACACATAAGCTTTATTGTGTTATTCAAAACCAAAATGAGTGTGTGAAATACAAAGTTACAGAACTACTATCAAAGGACATATGGATCTCTAGATCTCAAGCTACATTTGCAAAAATTTAAGCATTGAAGAATGCATGAATACCAAGCAATCATACAGTGTCTATAGTAATAATTATTCTTAATTATGATAATTAGAATTTAAGAACAGGTCTATATTAGATTTCTATAGAGGTACAATTTGTTTCTTTTGCACTTTAAGGAATTTGTCAATGTTAGTAGGCCCTGTAATAGTCCCTATACACGTAGTGTCTCATTTTTCAATGTTTTGTGTCCCAAAATGTCCCCATGAAAAAGGTACTTTTGACTGAATCAGCTCTATGTGGTGTGACATTTACTGATATCACTTGCACTAAAATTCACTTTATCACCACGTTACTTGAAGTGTAGTGCGTATGCAATGTTCAATGTTCGTAGGGCAGATATTCACAAAGATTACAGTCTCAACTCGATCATGTACACTTATGTAGACTTACATATTCTTAAAAATAGAAATGTTGCGACCATAAGTGCTCATCAGCTATAATTCATAAAGCACTGGATAATCAGTTAATATAATTAGAAATTGCTGTTTTATTATCAATGTTTCTCAATATCTTTGATTACAACTTTCATTAGTTGCCTTTTGCTCTACACCACTTGTGTGGAGTCATCGTGCTGTCAGCTGGCTTTTGTGAATTGCATTGTATGATCACATGTACATCGTGAAGTCATCATGTGATTTTATAACATCCGTTTTTTTTTCTCCTCCTGAAACCACATGACAATCTTTGTGTTGTGCATTGTGAATTGAAAACACAGAACTGTGGTGTCCAGTTTTAAATCAATATGCTAGCCTCATTGCGGCTGTTTTCGCACTTATGTGTGATTGTATAACATTGAACGTGTCATGAATGAAATTTGTTTTTAAGAATCTATAGTTTAATATTTTAGGTTATGATTGTTTTAGATAATGAATGTGTGGCCTTTCTGTATTATTTGTTTTGATACATAGTCAAAGGATATTCAAGGAATGCCATTTTTGTCCAAACTTGACAGCAATCCATTACCTCTAATTTATTAGCCAGTAAAGAGCCATTTAAATGATCAATGCTGTTGATTACAAAATGTTTGTATTACAGTGATTACCAAGGCATTGAAAGCTTTCTGTAAAGCCATATTGTATGTGCAACATACATTTTAGTCTGAATAATGTGATTTAATGATTTAATGATGGTCTCTTCATTTGGTTGAGAGAGGACTTCAATTTGTGTGTGAGGGTCTGTTACGAAATGTGTGCTTAAGTTTTGTTTTCCTTTGAATGTTTGGTTCAAAATCCTACAAGATATATGAATTCTAATTAACCAGAAAAACTCGTATTTACACTACATGAATAAGGGGCCCGATTACTGCAAACCATTTATAGGACCATGAATAATCATGGCACTGTATAGATGACCAAGTATTATTAGATGCTTCACCCGAAAAAGCTTTTAGAAAATAGAGATTATCATTGCTTATAACCCTTTAGATTTGTAATTTTTACATTTGGGCCTAACAGCTGTGCTTTAACTCATAAGCTTGGTATTTATCTCAGAATACAATAAAAGAACACAATGTCAAATGAATCACATGCAATATGTGTTAATGACAGCACTATTTTTTTAGCTATGTATAAATTATGATACAATTCCCAACGATGTATGAAAATGAGATAAAATGAACAACAATAAAATTGTTTCTTTCACTGATTGTAATGTCATTTATGTCAAATTAAAAATATGGGTAAAATAATTCTATTTCCAACTGTAAAACAACTATTTTTAATAGTAATATTAGAATGTACAGGAATTCTTGTTCACAGCTGCCATTTCATTTTCATTTACTACTCTGTATATAAAAAACTATATTAAACAGCATGGTGAATATACTCCCATTTTTGTGTTCAAATGTTTGTCCTTTTAGGGATTTAAATGTGTCTTTCATTGTTCTTTCTGCACAATACAAGGTTTTCACACTAACGTAAACATGCTCACAGGTAGTCAGGTCTCTTTGAGGGTTGAGCTAGTCAAAGATCACACCATCTTTTACCACTATAGTTATTTATTTGCTTTTATTACAAGTATGTTGAGGCTATATTTGAATACATTGCAACTGTAATAGAATTTACATAACGAAAGAAAGTATCATCAATGCTTTATACATTTCAAAAGGACAAATAAAAGTGTGTGTGTGTGTGTGTGTGTGTGTCAACCTTGTCTACAGTCTGTCTGGCAGTATAAGTCCTTCTTGGCACATAGGTGTGAATGATAAACTCTTAACAAGAGAGACTGATGAAACCTGTGCATAGTGGATGACTTTCTAAAATTTTTAATATTCGAGTACTGAAGTCAATGCCCACAATCCTTATCTGTCTCCGGAAGCCCAGGAACAAATGTATTCCTTGTTTCTCGTTTGCCCACTAACTACTCAAAAGGTGCAATTAAAATTAAAACCAAAAACACAAAGGCAGTAATACTCAGGGACAGGTGACGGATGATTATTTTTGTTACTTATAAAATACAATTAAACAATGCAACAGTAACAAGGAAAATAGAAAAAAATAGATATACAAGAACATCTAAAGTAGAAAAAGGGAAAAATTCTTATGTTATACATGAAAATGATTGAAGACAGGATTAACTCTAACACAGACCAGCCATGTGCTAGAAGGGCCTGATGGAGATTGCAGATGTTCTGGAAGAAGCCAAAGTGTGTAAAAGGCTCAAACCTCAGGCACAGAGTGATCCATTGCTGACCTCAGCAGGCCACTTGACATCCTGCAATAAGCAGAAAAATACATTTAAGCATTTAGCTCCAATCGTTTTAATAGTTAATAACGAATTTCTCAACAAAAACTAAATGGCATGTTTAAAAAAATAAACGCCTTATATATGAACCTATACATTTAATCAGATATATGCTTCTAGCATCTGTAAATTTGATAATGCAAGCAAATGTCAGTTTCTGCTCATTTTTCTACTTTTCTGCTGAAGCCTTTTGGTAAAATCCATGATCAAAACGGTCACGTTATTCTAAATTTCATCAAGTTCCATCCACTCATAGATCTTCACCAGATCACTCATGTCCATTCTTAATACTCTATAAAATCATGCAAAATGTCATGCCTTATTACCAATATACCTTGACTTATAACATTTTAAAAATATTTTCAGTTGTGCTCTAACCTCTTAATCATATGCTCATAGATGATCTTGGGCATGATGGTGATGGTCATGGTAGTAGGAGATGAGGTCAGGATGTCTTTAATCTGAGGATCCTGCAAACACATAGCCAATTAATTTTTTGATTAAAACTGTTATCGTAACCATAAGCTAAATATACTGAATTGATTCAGGGAGTGTTTTTTTTTTTTTACACAGTAAATCAGTTACAAAGAATAGCTAGAAGGACCATGTAGATAAGTGCTTTGTAGAAAAATTACACAGGCGGGCAAAATTGTTGGTACCCTTCCATTAAAGAAAGAAAAACCCACAGTGGTCACTGAAATAACTTGAAACTGACAAAAGCAATAATAAAAAAATTAATTATCATTGAAAATCAGACATTGCTTTTGCATAATGATTCAACAGAATAAAATAAAAAATAAGAAACAAATAATGAAACTGGCAAGGCCAAAAATTGAGACCCATAACATATGTTGTTGCACAACCTTTCACAAAAGTTTTTCAAGATAGAATTTATGTTAATGTAGTTTAACCATTCAATTACTCAAAAAAGTATAATTATGAAATTCCTACTCAGTTACCTTGAGTCCAATGACATTTTGTCCATTGATCTCACAAATGTTGTGATCAGTGAGGAGGCCGTTGCGGGCAGCAGAACTATCCTTCACCAGAGAAGTGATACGGCCAGACTTAAAGATGAAGCCAACATGGCCAGTGCTGTCCTTATGCATGGTGATTGTGCGCTGGAAGGGTCTGTGAGCAAAGGAAGGAGAAAAAAAAAAAACATTTTATATACTGTGTATAATATATATATATATATATATATATATATATATATATATATACACACACACACACACACACAGTGTATATATGTATATACTGTACATGTACACACTGTAGGAATAGGTACGTTTCTGCACCAGTATCAGGCATGATACTGTACTTAACCTATTTTAATTTAACTATTATTAAAGTATATTCTCTTTTAATTAAAGCCGTGTGCCATATTGTTTATGGTAAAAAATAATAATAAAAAAAACATCATTATTCAATGCATGATAAAGATGTCCACAGGATGGCGCCAGAGACACCATGCTGGAAATAATGATGATTAAATAATGAAGGTTAACAGCATCTCTTAGTCCTTGTTTTGTAAATTATACTGCTCAGGCCAATATAAACAGGCCTGACATGCACACTGCTCTGGAATCAGGTCTGTCTCGAGTCATCAGATCACATGAACTTTTTCCATTGTTCCAAAGTCCAATCTTAATGCTAACTAGCAAATTCAATCCTTTTTCTAATTAGTCTTACTAAGAAGTGTTTTTATTTTGTGGCCACACAGAAGTTTAGTCCAAATCCCGCTAGTTTTCTTTCTTTCGTACTGTTTGGAAACACTCTTACTTTTACTACTAAACATCGCCCTGATTTCTACTGTCTAGTTTATTCCAATGCAACTTCAAATATTTAAGTGATTTCTGATCACAGTCACTCATTTTTTCCATCAAAGATTACTACAAACCAAATATAAGATTATTAAACTTATTTGTAATCAAATTTTTCTAAAAGTTAATGCAAACTTTTTTGTTCTACTGGCTGAACATTTGGTTTTAGGAATTTATTTCTTTAAAGAATCTAAATTCTATACCATTAAAACAAGAAATAAGCTTAAAGTGCCCCTATTATGCCATTTTAAAGGTTGCTAATATTGCTTAATGAGTCTCTTAAAACAGGTTTACATGTA
>JAQMYL010000015.1:13770707-13785345 GCA_030014365.1 Clarias pachynema | reverse complement strand
CCGAGCCCGCGACATGTTCCAGCGCATCATCTATCCGCGGCAACGGATAAGAGTCCTTTCGAGTTACCTCGTTTAACCGCCAGTAATCGACACAAAACCGCCAAGACTCGTCCTTTTTACGCACGAGCACAACCGGTGAAGACCACGGTCCGGACGCCGGCTCAATGACACCCGAGTCGGCCATCTCACGCAGCTTCTGTTTGGCGACAACCCGTTTTTTAACGTTTAGCTAATGGAAGGCGTCTCGGATGCAACCGAACATGAGCCGCGTTTCCCGTATCGATCGTGTGCTGCACCAAATTGGTATGGGTGCATTCGCGCTCATCTACCGCGAAAATATCCGCGAACTCGTGAAGGAACGACCTCAAAGTATCGGTCTGTGTTGGATTCAACCCCGCGCTGCTACGCTGCAGAAGCTCGCCCAATATACTCGCTCGGTCGGGTACCGGATGTTTATGTGGCGCGACCTCCGGAAGTTCTGCCCCCCGGATGTGTGCTACTAGCGCGTGCAGCTGTGGTTTGGGTGTTAGCAACCTAGTTACCACGCAGAGTCCCGTCCGTTAGGTTGAGCACCGCACCCCACCTTTCTAAAATGTCCAACCCCAATATGCACTCATCCTCAATGTCTCCCACCAAGAAGTCATGAAAAATAAATGCGCTCACCTAGTTTGACTCGCACCGTGCGACAAGCCCGTATCTCCAGGGAGCTCCCAGACACGGTGCGAATGCTGAAGGCTGGGTCAGACAGTCTGCCAACGCGCTCGCCTGGTCACAACATCCTGACGCGCAGCAGCGAAACAGTGGAGCCGGTGTCCACGAGCGCCCGCAGCAGGACGCCGTCCCGCACACAGTCCACGTAAACCCCAGCGCGATTTCCTACACGTCCCGAACGGAAGTTGAATCCACAAGTTGGGGGAACAGAGACGGCTGTGGGAGGCGGCTTCCCCTCAGTGCCTCCCGGACCTAGTTTAACGGCTGCTGGGGTACGCTGTCCTCGGGCCTGAGAACGTTGCAGCCGTAGTCCTGCGGTCCCGGGCCTCAGCGTCGCCGCGAAACCTCGGAGGCTTGCTCGTTGCCTAGCCATGACGGGTAGCCCTGTCCGCGGCTAGGTTCACCTACCGAGCACCCCCGAGCTGCGGGAGGTCGCTCGGCTCTTTCGCCATGATGTTCCGCCATCATGGGTTCAGCGCGCTCGGCCTCTCGCAGCGCCTCAGAAAGGGAAACTGGTGCCGCGAACCTGATGTGCTTCGGCAGTCGGAGCCCTCGGAGAAATGCATGACGAGCTAGCTCGCCCCGAGATCCAGTGCCGGGATCTTCATCTCGCCGCTCCGCTTTCGTCGCGCTGCTTTGCTGGTGTTGGCTCCGTCCGGAAGATGTTCTTTCTTCCGAAGTTGTTCCGCTACTCGGCGGCCCACCTGGATCCTCTGCAGGTCTTCAACAGTGCGCTCCAACTCGTACTTCTCCATCCCACTTCTGACACCAAATGTAGCGTTTTTCACCGCTAGAAGGGATCTTTGAGGACGAGTGAGCTTGCCTGCTTCCCAATACAATTGGCTGGGAGTAGTTTATTATGTCTCAGCACATATACATATACCGCATGGGAACCACATTCACTGAGATAGCACACAATTCAGCTTATAGCATGAACTGGAGAACGGTTAGCAGAAAGCAGCACATACACACAGAGAGATAGCACACACATACCAAACACACCCAACATGGCCGAAGCCCCCTAATCACCTAACAACTTTCCCCAACAGGGTGAACACATAGAAAACCTCCCGCAAAAGTAAATAAAAAAAAAATGCATTAAAAAGCAAAACAAAAATCAGGAAACAAACTTTGAATAAAAACAAGAATATTTGTCAAAATCTTTCAGTATAATGACAGGTCCAAAACAAATGCACAATGGTTTCAGAAGCTGAGTTACAGAAAGAGCAGCTGGTGTCGATTTTCTTTTTAAATCTCAAAGAGATAAAAGCCTGGACAGGATAATATTTATATGATATTTAAATGAGACTTCTTCCATCTTGTTAGTTAAAATATATTTATATGGTAAAGTCCAGAATATTGTAAACAAAACCACCCCAGTATGACATCACGTAAGGTACAGTGACTGTAAGTTGTTGGAAAAGAAATTGGGCTTGTCTGATACCATGAGATAAATTAAATTTCCATATTTTTTACATGTTTTGCAGAAAAAGGGCCCAAAAATCTTATTTTTCCAGTGCTCTTAGAATAGAATTATTCTCAACAGAGTAAAATGCTTGGTGGAAATCAAGAAATAAAATAAAACTGTCAGTGTCAAAGAGGTCACATTAATCCAATAAATCTAAAACAAGCCAAATATTGTTTACTATGTGTCGATTTTTCATAAATCCAGATATAGAAATATAAATTGCCCTATGATCAGTCAAAAGAGTATTAATAATGTTAACACAAATATTATCAACCTAGATAATAACCAATAATCAATGCTTGACTGCCGAGAACAGACTTTATTACTTCAGATATACTGACGAGTCTGAGGAAAACGTTCACGACAAATAAACTGAATTTGTCCAGGAACACTTTTAATTTTGAACTAGCTGAGGCAATATTCCTAGGAGACCACCTATCAATTGTTATCCATAGTGATATTAAAATCCCCTCCTACAATGATGGATGCAGTAGGATACTTTGGTAACCAATGTAAATTTTTTATTATCAAAAGAATTGTAATCATACAGTATATGTACCTGTGATTAATCCTTTCAGTCTAAAACATACTTTTCACACACACACGCACACAGTTTTCATAATTTTATTTTAACACCCGCATCAAAGGCGTTTATTTTTGAGTACTTTGTTCATCCCTAGCTCAGTTCACCCTAATGTTTCTTCACAGGATCTGACCCACATTTTTACTTTTATTTGCAGCACCACCTTTTTGTTTAGTCACCATTAAAACAATACCGAATCCTTCCGGAGCTCTTATGCGCTCTTCGTCACAAATGCTTGAACACCCATGAGGCTTTGCACTTGACGTATGAACGCGCGTGCGCATGACGTATTAAATTTCAGCCGGGAAAAATCAAAGTAGCGTTCAGCAAAACAACGTCCTGAAGTCTGGTAAAGTTAAATTGGTTCACACTTAGTTTGTGCGGAAACTGACAAACAAAGTAATATCTGTGTTTATAAGTAATAATTTAAACCCATTTAAACTACTAATAAAGGCTGTCAATGTTACTAGCTTGGAAGAGAGTTTAGCGGCGATATCATAACTTCGCCGTAGACGCAACTCTCGCGATAACTACAGTCGTTACTTTATGTTGTCACGAAGGTTTTAAGTTTTTTATTTGGTTTGTGTTACTGTACCTCCCAGACAGCATGCAGAGAAGCAGTCGCCTGAAGCGTGAGCTGCAGATGTTGAGCACTGAGCCACCGCCTGGGGTTTCCTGCTGGCAGCTGGAGGACAGAGTGGAGGAGCTGCAGGCCCGTCAGTACTCACCTCACATTTACTGCAGCACTAGTCTCTCTAGTTCCTCTGTCCCTGTGCAGTTTGTCTGTAGCCCACTATTGACCAGATTAATATTTGTTTTGTATGAAAGATTCAACAAACTGTGCTGCACTGGTAAGAGTGTATCAGCCAGGGGATTCATACAATCAAAGATGATTGAAATTACACACTTCAAACATAGCATCATGCCTGTGTTTGCCAGCTCTTCCCTATTTACTTACTGGACATCTAGTAAACACAATGATGTACACTATCCGTTAAAAGTTTGGACACACCTTCCTAATTCTATGGTCGTTCCTGAATTTTTTTCTTCTTTCTTCATTACAAAAAAAAATACTGAATGCATCCAAAATATGCACTATTTATTTTGAACAGTTGATATTGAGATGCGTCTACTTCTTATTGGTCTTGCTTACCTGGGCAGGTCTTCATGAGGGCCCGTTTCATCATGGTGCTTGATGGCTTTTGCAAATTCACTTGACAATACTGTTTTTGCAGGAACTGTCCCCGAACAGTAGAGCTCCCTGTCATAACGTGACAAATAATTGTTGTTGTTACTTAACTACCTAATGCCATTTGTGATATTTCATAGTTTTTAAAGAATCCAGTATTGTTGTAGAATGTAGAAATAGATCCTTTAACGAAAAAAAACGTTTGGTATTTTATAGTGCATACTCCCTGAAATAAATTGCAGCATTTTGCAATTAACTATTTGATCAGGGACACTTTGTGATTTAGATTTTAATGTGATTGTGCAGCACTATTCTGTAACTTTACAGGAGGGGGCAGCTATCTAGCATTTATTTCAGATGCACGAGGACAAGTAAGAATTAGCCTGGTCATCACTGCGTTTAATAATACAGTACCATTAAATCGAATTAGGTAATAATGATAGTAAATCGTACAGTAGTAACCATATCAAGAAGATAGCAAAATTGCAAGAATATTATTCCACCATTCTATGTTCCACTGTTTATATAATGCAGTGCAGATGACATGAAGTACAGTCAAGTGCATTTTTATGATTGCTGATTTCACTTAAGGCCTCTGTGTTGTGCAGAAATCGTTGGAGGCTCCAACACTCCGTATGATGGTGGGCTGTTTACACTGGAGATAAAGATCCCTGACAGGTGAGGTTTTTTTTGATCTTTGAAAAAGTGTTTGTGATCTTTGATTTTTTTTTTTGTGATAATGACATTAATTTTGTCATGTACTGACTTCTCAGTGTTAATCTTTTTGTTTGAAGGTATCCATTTGAACCTCCCAAAATGCGCTTCCTGACGCCTATCTACCACCCCAATATTGATAATGCTGGCCGGATTTGTCTTGATGTGCTGAAATTGCCACCCAAAGTAAGTGTGAGATTTAAAAAAAGTTTTACAGTTTTTAAA
Source organism: Clarias pachynema (assembly GCA_030014365.1). Lineage (NCBI taxonomy): Eukaryota > Metazoa > Chordata > Actinopteri > Siluriformes > Clariidae > Clarias > Clarias pachynema. The sequence continues at coordinate 13,780,455 of JAQMYL010000015.1, read as the reverse complement.
AACTAAGATTTTCTTACAAATTATCTCCGGTTAGTTTTTCTTTCCAGATAAGCTAACAAGCTTCGTTTAAGCTCTTAGAGAAATTAAAATATTTTCCTAAAAAATTGTGTAGATGACTGTGCCAAGGATCGATTATGATGTAGTTTACTTTTTGAAATCTTATGTGCACAATAGTACTAGAAACAAATCAAATAGGCACATTACTGCTGTGTTTCCTTTATTTAAGTGGAAACAGCAGCAAGTTATTCTGAATAAACAAGCCATGCTCGATGAATAATCACTCAGAAGTCATGGCATTGGGCCACTGCTCAAATACGAATTATAAAAATCCTGCCCAACAAGACAAATGCTGGGATAATAATAATAATAATCAAATTGTAATATTTTTTTAACTGGTTGTACTGAATAGGAAGACAACCTGATGTACATACATGCTAAATTTGTGATCTGCAAATTTCTAGGGAGCATGGAGGCCATCGCTGAACATCTCCACAGTGCTGAGTTCAGTACAGCTTCTCATGGCAGAACCGAATCCAGATGACCCATTAATGGCAGATATTGTGAGTTTCCAGACTTGCTGCTTTTTTTAACCTACTGTTTTTCCTTTTTTTCCTTCCTTCACTGTTTTTTTTTTTTGCTTCGTTAAAAATGTATTTCCTTCAGTCCTCAGAATTTAAATACAACAAAGCATTGTATATGGAGAAGGCACAAAGATGGACGGCAAAATATGCAACACAAAAGAACAAGGTTAGTATTTATTTACTTTAACACACTTAGGTTTATATAATATTAGAATAGACAATGAAAATAAGGTTTGTTATTTTGATCAGGAGAAGGTTAAAACGCCTGTCTCATACAGCTCCTGATTTATAAGGCTAAACTCTGGCTGCCTCTTTACCAGTGGGATGTGGCTTAGCCTGGTTGCCATTGAAATTCGGCAGAAGAATGTCAATTTTGGGAAAAGCGTCTGTTCAGTTCCTTTTTTGTAAGAACAAAGTTTTGTCTAAACAGTGAGTTGTTTTCTTTCCTGTACTTGTAGGGTCATGTGGAAGCAGAACAGAAGATATCTGAAGACAGAAACAATAAAACTGCACAAAAGAGAGAAACACTTTCAGAAAAAGAGAATTCAGAACCCCCCAAAAGAGTGTGCATGTAGTGGTGTTAGTCTACTAGTTGTCGTAAGATCATTATTTGTATTCGTGTTTGTATTCATGCATGTTTTATTTTCAGATTAATAAAGTCTTTTAAACCATATTTACCCTAATGATATTTGCAGTGGGTGTCTATAACAGAAATATGAGTGTTGATAAATTTGGATTAAAGGTGACACATTTAGTACAATAAGGTTTGGTTCATTCACAGTTTGTTAAACATTGAAAATGTTTATTTTGAGGTAATATTCACGTGATAACTTTCTGTAACGAAACAGTCCACCATATAAAAATATATATTAAAAAACAAAACCTAGAATGTATTCGAATGGCAAAAGACCAACTTCACAGACAATTATGATAAACTCAGGTGATGGAAAAAAAAAACACTAAAACAGGATTATTAGGGACAACTGGCACTTGTAATATCAGATTAAATTCAGGATTGATGATATAATACATAAGGTAAAAAAGTACAACCTGGAATCCAAATGTAATCAGTCATCACACTTAGGTCAATAGTTTTTAGTTTGTTTCTAAAGAAATTTTGGAATGAAGGTTTTGTTTTGTGTAACCACATGTGACTGTCATGATGGTTTTTTTTCTAGCCTTTGTGGGAAAATAAACAGAATGGTATCAGTGGGTAATTAACTTAACTATGCTGTTGCTAGTTGAAAGCAAATTGATTTAATGAAAAAAGCGAGCTTTGGTTCACCTGGTGCTTGTATTTTTAGCCTATTAAGCCATTTTTCTTCAGGTCAGGCAGTTAGAGCTACAGCACAGCCAACAGTTAAGGATGCTCTGATAGATCAGTTATGCCTCTAAATGTAATCATATGCAATAACACTGTCGTGGTTTTCTGGAGATATAAGAAAAGAAAACCTAATATTTTACAGATACATGACGATTTGTACAAAATAACACCATTTCAATAGTTTTAAATTCATTAGTTACTCTTATGATTTTGTGTTTATCTATTTTAGCGAACTAAACAGGTTAATATTGTCACAATATTGAGCAGGAATAAATAACTGAATTTAAAAGTCTTCGGTAGCCGTAACGGTGTCTTCTTATTCCCTTTGAGATGAATATACTAATGAAATATAATACAACTTAAGATAACCTTTGTGACAAATTTCTCTCTTAACTTACGCTTATTCTATTAATTTTCTTAATTTAGATGACAATTCAAGGCAAAAAAAGACAGAAAAAGCATAATAGTTGCTATAGTTAGTCCTTTCCTCAATGCAAACTAGAACTGATTTAGATCCAGATAGATAATGGTCATAGAGATGGTTGATGCTTGAAAGGACCTATGGCAAAGTTGAACTCATAAAAGTACACATTTGGGCTTCTTCTTGGGCTCTGGCGGCTCCAGCGCAGCGAGTATGGCTTCATCAAACACGTTCTTTAGCCCTTTCTACAAATAAAGAAGAGGAAATGAACTGTTAGAAATTTCACTGTCTAATCAAGAACTGAAGAAGGTTGGAATAAAGCTTGCATTAGGGCTGTATAGCAAAGTGTAGTGGTACGATACAAAAGTTTCGTTTCAATACTGATATCTTCATGAACAGTGTTGGGGGACATTACTTTTTAGGGTAACTAATTACATTACAAAATTACTGTCTTTAAAAAGTAATCAGTTACATTACAGTGTTACTTTCTGATAAAAGTAACTAGTTAGAGTACTTTTCCATTGCAGAGAATGAAAACTTCTTTGTGATTCCTCATGCATGTTGTTTTAAGACCTTCATAATTATTCTACCATCATCACTCAGCGAAGTTTGGCACAAAATCTGTTAACTACTCTCTAATAGTCAGTTTACTACCAATGGGTCTATCTCACTTACACGGTTTCGCAGGGTGGCTGTAAGTACGGTTCATCATAATTCACCGCAAGTTTTGGCACTGTGATTAGGTTTCCATCTTTCCGCGCGTCGGTCCTCGCATAGTCAAACCGCATACGTGAGATAGGGGTATAACAGCAAGAATAATAGAGGGGGGCGGGGCATGTAGGACGTCTTTCACACACACACTAACGGATTGGGAATGACTGCTATCTGGCTCACGGATTACATAAATTGTCTGAATAACGGATTAAATTTGTGAAAAAAGAACTAAATAACTGAGTACTTAAATTGGCGGACCTAAAGTGTTATATTACTCGTTAGATCAAAGTAATCCAAGTACTCTAACGTGTGATTTTGTAATGCATTACACCCAACACTGTTCATGAATTTAGCACTTTAATGCATTCTCTCTAAACAGGAGGCACCAACTGCCAAAAAGTATGTTGATTTATACACTAAATGCTGCATCAGTATGGCATTGCATGGAGGCCTGAGGCAATGCTGACGCATTATTGAAGACCAGCCTTCGGCTCGTCTGTATTGTTGGATCAGGTGTTTCTCATCTTCCTCAACAATACCCCTTAGATTCTCTATTGGGTTTCAGGTCAGTTGAGTTGGCTGGCCAATCAAGCACAGTAATATCACGGTCAGCAAACCAGTTAGTGGTAGTTTTGCCACTCTGGGCAGATGCTAAGTTCTGCTGCTAGAAAAAGTATCTCCATTAAGTTCGCCAACAAGTAGTTGTCTATACTTTCCTGGTAGATGGCTGCACTGACTTGATAAAACACAGTGGACCAACCCCAGCAGATGACATGGCACCCCAAATCATCACAGACTGTGGAAACTTCACACTGAACTTGGATTCTGCACCTATCGCCTTCTTCCTGCAGACTTTACAAAAATAAACTACAAAATTTACTTTGGACGACTCAGCAATGGTCCAGTTTTTTTTTTATTCTCCTTAGCTCAGGTAAGACCTTTCTGACATTGTCTGTGGTTCAGAAGTGTCTAGGAATGGAACAGATGTAGCCCATTCCCTGAAGATGTCTATGCATGTTGGCTCTTGATGCACTTACTCCAGCCTCACTCCACAGTAAGCAGTCATCAAAATAAAAACTAAAAAGGCATGAAATATTTCGTTGTATGTGTTGAGGTATTTTTCCCCATAAAATATGATGAAAAGGTTTTGGATAAGGCCATGGAAATTATTTATCATACAGAATTGTTTCCCTTTTGACCCAAATAAAATATTTCCAATATAAATATGTCCAATTTTGTACTATTTGTGAGTATAATAGCTAAATAACGTCAAACAACTAATGCCAGCCACATCGCATTTAGTTGCAGTTCCGGTAGAAAATGAAATACATTTTTAAGACGCCATTTATTTTGGTAAAACTCACTTGTGTTAAAGCAGAACATTCCACGTATTTCACTACTTTTAAATCCTTGGCAAGTTTCTCGGCTGTTTCTGGAGTTATAGGCTTCTGCTTGTTCTTGGCAAGCTTCTCAATGGTTGAGGGATCGTCTCGTAAGTCAATCTGAGTTCCAACCAAAAGGAATGGAGTCTTTGGACAGTGATGAGTAATCTCTGGCACCCACTGTATGCAAGAGGAAAAAATAAATGCTTCTTTAATTTCTTTAATTATTATCAATATATTAAAATAAAATTTTATATTCTGAAAACATAATTTTGTTTTTGCTGGAAGGAAACATACTTTTTCCTTGACATTTTCAAAGGATGATGGTGAAACTACAGAGAAACAAACTAAGAAGACATCAGTTTGGGGATAGCTGAGGGGTCGCAACCGATCATAGTCTTCCTGACCTGAAAAAAGAAAAGACATCAAGATTTACAGACTTTTGCTTTTGGTGCTCCTCTCTACTCTCTATGAAACTGTAACTGTAGAAATATTAATTTACCTTCGATTAGTTTTGAGCAGTTAATTGTTTTTAAAAAGTAAATCACAAGCAGGAAAAAAAAATATTGAGCCAAGTAGGATACACAAAGACAACACCATACCTGCAGTGTCGAATAATCCAAGAGTGTAAGGTTCACCGCCAATCATTACAGTTACAGCATAGTTATCAAACACCTAAAAATGAAAAGAAAACCATTACATAAACATTTTTTGTTTTATTCATTTTTCCTCTACATAGAGAGAAGGAAGAAGAGGAGAAAACCGCTAAAATACTTACTGTTGGTACGTACTCCGAAGGGAACTTGTTTGTGGTGTATGAAATCAAGAGGCAGGTTTTACCCACAGCACCATCACCAACTACTACACATTTAATTGTCTGCATTGTTGCACTCGGTTATCTATAAAATTCAAATGAAGGAAAAAACAAACTTAATTTGGGATTAGGCTTGAAAAACAAACTCATTCATTATCTAATTCAATTGTCATAAGATGCTGATCAGAGCCATTCATTAAAAATAAAGAGTCGCCAACCACTAACCTAGAATACAGCCTTATATCATTAAGACAGTGGAAGAAAAAAAAAACTGAGAAAAGACTCCACGTGAGGCAGTGAAGTGTAATTCTCTTGGAGCGGTGGGAGTGATGGGGCGAGACGCGATCTGTGTAAAAAGGGAGAACCCCCATTGCTGAACTGAGGTTTTGAGATGTGTCATATGTAGTGTATGTGACATTCCTTTGGGAGTTTAAACAAAAGTAAACTGTTAGCGGCTAACAAACGAATATCTGGGACTGCATAATTGGATAAAAAATTCACATTGTGAATATTTTGACACATGTTGCAATTGTGATTTACACACACCATGTACCACTGAATGTTTAAACTTTTTATACAGACTAAAAGCAAGTAAACAATCATCTGTTCAATTAAGGTCGATTTTCAGTCATTCTATGAATCATTTCCCTCCATACAGGCCTGTTGATCGCCGCTTCTTCTAGTTTATTTTAGTTCATGTTGGTATCTGATTTGCTTGTATCAAGCCAGCCAGTTCTTGGGCAACATTTTCTTCTACTTCCAGTAAGCATTCTTGGGTGAGTTGTTGCACATGACAGTCAAAATAGGATAATTTCTGCTTGGTGTTCTTGGCCTCCAGCAAGTTATTTGGGTTGATACACATCAAGACATCTTTGTTGATTTTCGCTGTCAGGATGCGCAACAGTCTCTCCCAGCACCACACTTCAATGGCGTTAATCTTTCTTTTGTCTGTCCTCTTGATTGTCCAAGTCTTGTAACCATAGACTACTATGGGGAAGACCATTATGCTGACTAGCCAGACTTTAGTTGCAGTGCTGATATCCATTTCCAACTTTTCCAGATGCTCACCATTGCATTCTGTCCGATGGCAAGCCGGCTCTTAATTTCAGCAGTCCATAGTTTACTCAATCTTGGACCAAAGGAATATAAAGTCTTACACTGTCTCTATTTCTTCATTGTGGAATTTTATGCTGCATCTTACACTCTCTGAAGTCATTATCTTCGTTTTTTCTTGACTTTTAGGCACAACCCCTCCTCCTCACTTTTTCCCTGCTCTTTCAGGATGAGTTGCTCCAGATCGTCTCTGTCTTCAGCCTGTAGGGTGGTATTGTCAGGAAATCTAAGACCGCTGATATCCCTAACTAAGTTTCACTTCAAATTTGCTGTCTTCTGGTATTTCTTTTGACTCCTTCTGCAGGTTGAAAAGTGGTGGCGATAGAATGCAGCCCTGTCTTGTTCACTTGTTCAAATCAGCATGTACATCTGGCATTTCTCCACCAATGACTGTACTCGTGATTGTTGAATGATCTTCAGGAGGATCTTACTAGCGTGTGGTATGAAGGCGGTATTGCAATAATTAAAGCAGTCTTCCAGGTCACCTTTTTTGGTATTGGGACAAACACTGGCCTTTTCCACTTCTTTGGTCACAGACATGTTTTCTACACAGTGTTAGTGCCGCAGTTGACACTAGTTTTAGGAGCTCTGCTGGGATGCTGTCAATTCCTGGTGCCTTTGGGATGACTATGCAGTAATTAATAAACACATGATACAGGAAACAAGTTTCCCTCATGCAACTGCTTTTAGTGCCGTTAAAAGCAAATACAAGTAGTGCAATTACTGTATGTGCATGAAGGCAGCTTATTTCCGGTTTCATGTGTCTTTTGGTGCCTGAAATTCCTCTTTCACAACATGGCCACCATGTCCTTTACTAAATAAACTGCGACAGAATCTGTGGTTTTCTTCTCTTTGACATTTTCTCATTCGACATGGTGTCTGCAAGTGCTTCATATTAATTATTTATATTAATATTCAAAAAGCACAAACTTGCCATTTCCTGGTCAGTAAAACCATACACACAGCACTAGTTTAAAACAAACAATAGACTGATGAAAGATGCTTTTGACTAGACGGTTTCAGAGTCTCCAAGTCCTTTGGTCATGTTTAGTATAATGGAGGCAAAACTCCACATGAATTACTGACTGTGCATCTCATTACCTGAAATATATTGTAACTTTTTGCGATTAGAAAATTGCACTGGTTAATTTTGGGATTTTGATTTTTGTGATTAATTGGAGGCAGCGTGGTGGCTTAGTGATTGTTGCCTTCTACCTCTTGGGTCAGGGTTCAATTGCTGCTTCTGGATCTGTGTGCATGTTGTTTGAATGCACTTTCCATGCTTTATAGGTTTCCTCCAGGTACTCTGGTTTCGTCCCACAGTCCAAATATTTGCAGATTAGGCCAATTGTCGTTCCAAAATTGCGTGTAGTGTGTCCAGGGTGTACCCGCATATTGCCTTAAGTGCATTAAGGGGGGATAGGCCACCCATGACCGTGTATAGAGGATAAAGTGGTATAGACGATGAGTGAGTGAGATTAATTGTGCAGCACTGCTAACATCTTATACGAAGTAGGGCAGACATACCCCTTGCATATAATTAGTGCTAAAGCTCTAGAGCTTTAAGAAAAATTAACTGAAGGGTCAGCTAAGATAGGCAGCAGTGAGCTCATTCTAGCATTAACAGATGCGGTAAGATTTATTTAAAAACAAAAAAAACAACCAAAAAAAACCTTTCCCCTAAAATGATGCCTTCTACGTTATGACTGGTCAAAACAATTCATAAATTTGATTAGATCGTCACAGCTGTGACACAGGTAACTCAGTTAAGTGCCTCTGAGAAAGGGCAGTGCACTAGGGACCGCAAGCAGTGTGTTGCTTTTGGTGAGTGATGAAGCGACAGCCCACATTTATAATACTCAGCTCACTCGCCCTTATTGTTTTGAAAGCATCGGTATGCACAGTATTTCCGACACGTGGTACAGCTCACACTAGATGCCGAAGCTGTTGTGGTAAACGCCACGCCTGCTGTAAAAGCTAAATGCTGAATCTGTAATTTCTGTTTATTTATAAAACATAAAGGGCCGTGCAAGCTTGAGGGGGGTCTATTATTGCCTTTATGTCTGATTTCTTGTGATACATATCAAGACAAAACCTCCTTCTTCGCTACATTCCTGACTGTTTTTCCATCCTCAAAACCTTCTACAAAGGGACAATAGACGGTGTGCTGACCAGCTGACTCACTGTGGTCTCTGACCACAAGAGTGTATTGTGAGACCAGTTGAAAGATCCCTGGGGTCTCTTTACCCACCATTGTTGCCTCGTACACTAAATGCTTCATTCGGAATCGCAGGTGCCCGATCCCACCGCTCTCAATCGCTCTTTATCCTCCTGATATCTTGAAGAAGGTGCGAGAGCATCTATGTCACCACCACTAGAAGATTAAAAGTTTTTGCTCCAAGGCAGTCAGAATACTTAATCCCCTACTCTCCCTCCAAACACTCATCTGGACAGCTTGCCTACACAACACTGTTCTGTTGTCCTGTGTGTTTATTTTTCTGTACTCGTCTTGCACTGTTGTACTTTACTCCTGAATTGTTAAGTGTTGCACCACAGTCCTGTAGAATTTATTTCCAATATGTACTCATTAGCAAGCCATTTTGGGCCGTCTACTGTTACCATAGTAACATGGAATGCATTGAGACCATTATTTCCGATCTAAGTACATGTTTTTACTTGTCATTACCAATACTCACTATTAAAGATGTTCCCCTTGATATTTTCAGAGCCATATTTTTAAAATCTTATCATAACAGAGTACACTAGGCACAGATCACACTACCACAGGTAGGACTGGATACAGAACTTTGATACTTTTATGGCACTGACCGATGTGCTTTGATACCACTGAAGTTCGAAAAGTGCCCCGTCATTCAGTACCAAATTTCGATAGCTAAAGAGTAAGTTTAATCATTGTCAGAAATCCAGTAAGCATGCAGCATGCTGCGTAAAAGGCCAAGAGACGGACGGGGCTCTTGCATGTTGTATTTTGAGAGGCTTGACTACATTGTGCATCGTGTAACAGGTGTAAAAATGTCTGCGAGATCAAAAGTGCGGTTCTATGTTTTTCCATCCTCGATGCAACCTATACAAATAGGACATCATTGTCCAGACAACAACACTATAAAATTAACAAGACACCTGAATGTGAATGAAATAATTTCAAGAGCAGGAAGTTGCTCAGTGTTTGACTGCAAGAGGAACAAACCTTCTAAATCTTCCATCTTCCTCTCATCATTCAAGTTCGCCTAACGTTACAAAGCTTCCCTCGAAATCTCCACTGAATTCCCCCTCCTCCGATATTAACCCTTTCATGCATAGAGGTCACTACAGTGGACAGCTATTCAAAAGCTGTTCTCTTGTGTATACAGGGGTTTTGTTGTTATATTTGCATATAGG
>JAQMYL010000015.1:13752117-13767117 GCA_030014365.1 Clarias pachynema | reverse complement strand
ATTACCACGATCACGTCTCAGTGACAGTTAACGTTACATAACCAACTTTACCTCAAAATTACCATCATCATTATTAATGTCTTTTAGCTTTAAACGGGTAACGTTATTTTCCACCAGCACGGAGCTTGTAAGCTAGCCTGATGCCAGGAGCGTATTCGCTAAACACTGACAAGTCTTAAATTCTGAAGAAAGTCAGTAATTAGATGTAGTATTATTTGAGCTTTAAGTAGCTCAATAGACGAATAAATTAGTTTATCTCTTACCAAAGCTGTTTATGCGACGAGCTATAAAACAGAGAGGAAATAGAGAAACCAGCGTCCAGGAAATCTTTACGGTAGCCGCCCAAACACTCCACTTCCTTTTTACATAATAAAAGTCTGCAACGCACCCTTAGAAAACCAGCAAATACGACTTAAGCAGTGGGGTATCATCATACAACACCAGTTTAATGATGGCAGAGCATGTCAATAAAACAAATATTGCTAAAATATATCGATGCATCGAGTTAAAAATAAAAGGCATATTTTGTTATATTTTGTTGTATTTCTGTTTTCATGCTTTAACCTGGACAGGATGACAGTGTAGAACCAGGGACCTGTCCATATCTAAATTTTCTCTACTACAAGCATTCCAGATATAACTAATCAACTATGTAACAGTCCATTCCAAAATGAAGCAGATGTGATAACAGGGAAAACACTAAGCTGAGCAGGGCATGGGGTCCTCCAGGATCAGGGTTAAAAACCATTTCTAGTATGTCTTTGAAAGCTGTAACATTAAATAACACTAACTAGAACTAAGGTGGCACAGCGGTTTAGTGCACTGTTGCGACACACCTCTAGATTGGTTAAAATCTCACCTCTAGCTTGTGTGTGTGGAGTTTGCATGTTCTCCCAATGCTTGGTGGATTTCCTCCCACAATCCAAAGACAGGTGTTGGCGCTTTCAAACTGTAGATAGTGTGCGAGTACCCTGCCTTCTGCACAGGCTGCCTGCAATGGTTCTGCTGCAAGTTCCCTGGGACAGGCTCCATCCTCCAACAGTTAAATGGTATTGATAATGGGTGCACAGAACTAAGAGGCCCAAACTCACTAATGCACTTATGACTGAATGATCACAAATCTTGAAAAAAAAAAAAGAAGAAAAAAAAAAGAAAGAACGAAAAGAAGAAGAATGGAGGACATTAGGAAAGCAAAGAGGGGATTACATCTATAATGGGATGTCCAACAAGCATATATGATTGTGAACAGTTAGGTGTCCATAAACCTTTGGCCATATATTGTATATTAATTATTGAATCAGATGTAATTCTGCCAAAGATTAAATCCTTTACTAACATGTGTTTTACATATTAGTACCAGAAAGTGCCAAAAAAGGATGTCCGACTATTTGTTCAGTAAACAAAACCAAGTCTCGTTTGAAATTTTAATGTGTGAAGGTTTATTGTGGCATTCTGCTGTACTACATTCTTTGACATCATATGACCTCCTGCAATAAATCCAATTGGACTGTGTCAATAAATCCTGTACACCAAGACATGGAAAATTAAAAGGAGTAATTTATGCCCTAAAGGCAATTTTGTGACTCCACCAACATGTACCTGACATAAATTAATTTTATGATGTTAAATGTGTGTAAATGAACATAGAAAAGCAATCAAATTAATATAAAAACTACCAAGAGCCTATGTCTTTTTTTTTTTTTTTAATGTGCATCAGTTCATTTCCTTTGGCAATTATAAAAACTAACAATTTTAAAAATCACCTGTTACAGTAGATAAACCCAAAATTGTATCTGTGACAATCATGATTTAACCATACACTCAGTAAAATTAATGAGTAAGATTAAAAAAAAAAAAATAAAATAAAAAAGTTTAATCAAAGTTACTTGAAATATTCCTGAGAGGAAATCTCTGTTTAAGAAATAGAGAAGATCGTCAATGTCCCTTCAGAGAGACGACTTCACAGGAAAAGTAATCCTTTAGGGGAGCAAAGAGATGCCTGATCACCGGGACACTCCACGATTTACCCAACACCTTCTGTCTGTTTATGCGACCCATGTTCTTCACATCTGTGTAATGCTTTGGAAATCCAAAAATCCTGACAGGAAAAGTGATGAAATCGTGGATTAAATATCAATATACTTACAGCTGTGATCAAAAGTTTACATGCGCTCGTCATGAACATGAATGCCATGGCAATATTGTGTTTGTGATGAATTTTTTTAACTGGTCTTTTGGGCACATGTCTACATTTATTTTGGGTTTTGACACCAGCATAGGTCCAAAATTAAACAGTTTAATTGGTACGTGGTTGAAAACCACACATATTAAATCTGCTCCCTGTCATTCCACAGAAACCTTAACCCTTTCCTCGTGCCTTATGTTTATTCAGACCTGGACGGGAAAAAATTCTGCAGCTAAACAGTTAAAAATCTAATCCAAGTTCTACTAGTTGGCACACCCCGTCAAGTCTGACACTCCTTCATAAATCAACATTATGTTCTCTGTCATTAGCATTCCTTTATCCTCAGTAATAATCTTTCATTTGATAACCATATCCAACACAACTGCAAAACCTCATTTATTCCCTTCAAAAATTACTCTCTCTTGCTGGCTCTCTACCTAAAGGCCCTCCAATACAACTCAAAACAGTGCTGCTAGAATCTTGCTGAGAGCAAGGAAATTTGATCACATCACACCTGTTCTGAAATCTCTTCACTTGCTCCCTGTTTCCTACTTTCCCACTGGTTGGTATCCATGGAACTGCCAACCTCTATCTGAAAGAACTACATTTTCCACTGAATTCAAACTGTAATTGGCAAGCCCACAACATTTGTCTCCTTCACCCACCGAGGACCAACCTGTGTTCAATGGGGGAGACTGCTGCTTCTCATCTGTGGAATTCCCTCCCAGACCACTTTCGCTTCCTGCAGTTTGTCCGCTTTAAAATCTGGCTTGAAATCTTACCCATTTAACTAAGGGTTTTAGCTAATTGTTTATTATTATTATTAATAAGTAGTAGTAGGAGTAGTATACAGTGTCACAATTACATACAACACACCTAATAACTGGTAAAATGTCCCATAGCAAGTTTCATTAGCAGATGCTTTTATCAGTAACCATTTGAAAATGCAACTTGGATATTTCAACACTCTTCTTGGCAGAATTAAGTGCGTTTAACTGAACTCATTTGGCTTCCTTGGCGCAACCCTGATTTTTGAGCCACAAATTATACACAAATTGAGCCTCGAGAAGCTTAAAGTTAGCCTGCGTTATCTATTTAACAACCAGCTTTAATGTGTATTTTCCTCCCTGATTATTTAGCTCCATGAGAATGACTCTTAACCATCAGTCACCAGTTTACTTTCATCCACTGGCTCTGACGGAAGGGGTAATGATTAGCCCATCTTTATACATAATAAATAATCTACTCATTCACCAATGAGACTGAATCCTTGTATCCTATTATAATGCAGAAGGAGGGATTTATCAGAAAAGATGGAAAAGCATTACCCTACTCGGAAAGTTGGAAAAAATTAGATTAAATGCTAGGAGCATAAGCAAGGATCAGAATCCATGTAAACCAGTCAGTTGAGAAAAAGTTAAGAATCTCTATGTGGAATTTTTTTATATTCAGACTGAAGAAATATTGACCATGTAAACGTAACAACTGTGCTGTGGTAATACATAAATGTGACCAGGTTTCAATCATTAGGGCCCAAGCATTATGACATCAGCCCTATGTGTCATAGTGTGTGAAGGGCCCTATTGTTTTCCTAAGGATTGTTAGGGCCCAGGCACTATGACATCAGCCCTATGTCATCATAGTGTGTGAAGGATGCCTGAGAGTCTGAGTTCATACGATGCCCACATTATATGTCCCCTTTAAAGGCATGTGTCTTTCTGGTGTGCCCGGGCGGTGCATGGTGCAGGGTGGCGATGGCACAGGGTGCTTGAGCCCGCTCATCGTTGCTTGCACAAGTTCCACTGACAGTAAAATAGTCTCAAAGCATGCATAATCAACATGCGTAACATCCACAAATGTTATTCTTTGTTCATGTTCACAGTTGCAAATTTTAGTTAGTAGAGGTGTCAGTTTGTGAACCTTTCAACCCATGGTGATGTAAAACTTGCTTAAGTATAGAAAGTGACACTGGTTCTCCAGCAGCTTGATGGACTTGGTGGTTTCTGGGTTGTTCCTGACCATTAAACAAATTTCCTCTCAGCTGAGGATGACATTTTCTTCTTCAAGACCTTCTATCTTAAAAAACTGCAGTTCTTTAATAATGGATCCAAGAGACACTCCTGATTTGTATAATTCTACCATCCCCTTTCTCAGATTCCCGTACTTTCCACTGCACTGTGTGGTCAATTCAGTGAATGCTGTGAAACAAGCATGTTGGCACAGAGATGCAACCATCTGGAATTAATTATAACATCCAACAGAACGGACACTGGGCTTGGCGAATAATAAAACCTTCAGTACCACTGGATTAATAATCTTAGTTGGTAGATGCATAGTTTTGACACTGTACTGATATCAGTAAACCCAAAATAAATTAAACCTTGTGGTCCAAATCTTGCTTTTTTTTCTATGAAATATATTAATGTAAATCATTCTTTTCTAGAAAAAGACCAGTTTAAAGAAAACCTCAAATTTATGCGAACCTTTTGTTTATTACATTATGCAGATGAATAGGGGAAAAAAATAACTAACTTCTCCAGCTCGGTGATCCATAAACTGTCATCCTTTCCATTCATGGAGACGGGGAAATGCTGGTCATTGGATCCCTGCTTAATGGAGTTTGTGCGTGTGGTGATAGTCCGCACTTTAACATACTAAAAATAATTGCACACATGCAAAAGAGGTCAATTAGCCCAAGTCAGTCCAGCTTTAGAAATGATAGCAGTGACACTTCCATGTTTTGCTCAATCAATCCCAAACCTAAACTATACCTAAATTATATCAAACTTGCCACGAAAGCATAAATGTGTTTAATTATTTTACTGATTTTAATGTTTTGTACTATATAATTAAGAAACAGAAGCTCGTCAGACCTTAGCAGTGCGGCCAGCTTCAAGGCAGTCTTGGAGGGTCAGTTTGTCATTTTGAGAAGCGATGATTGGTCTAGACATGAATAAGACAGTAGTTTAAAACCTATTATACTTGATTTATTTGCTTTTATATCAAAAACAATAACAATCGTACAAGTATAACAGACAAATAAAGATAAAATATAACTAAAATTGAATAAAATAGGCCATCAAAGTTCATGTAGGGAATTTATAAAAGTAAAACGTATCCTCCTTTTTCCTTTGATAAGATGTTCGCTGCCTCACAGCAATACGCTGTTAGTTTATTTGCAAATTACTGTTACAAAGTGGATCCAGAAACAAGCAATTGCGCCGCCTAAGTTTAAAGAAAAGTTTCTTCTTCAGAGTTTAAGGAATAACATTTTTAACATATCTAAGCTATGGTGGTATGAGTTTAATTGTCATTAATGCGTCCCTGTATGAAAAAACAAACCAATCACTCAAAGTCTAAGGACAGCTTTTAAGGCTGTTAACCTTTTGTGTGTAACTTTTATTTAATGGGTTTTCGGAAAAAGTTTTTTCGTCTCTGCTCAATAATCACTATTATGCTATAGATACAACAGATAAAGCTTAGTTTTGAAGGAGCCAGGTTAATGCTGAACCCACAATTTCTCTTACAATTAAACTGGCTCCTTTAATGCTTTCAAATCAAATGCATATATAGTCATGAAGAGTATAGAGCAGTTTTGTATTAAATATATACCTGCTCATGCCTGGGAGATTCCCCCAGAAATACCGTGCTCTGTGGGCTGGGCTCACTTTCACAGCATCGACAAGCACCGGGTTACACTGTGCACAGAACACACATAAAAATTAATATGAATGGTAATATCAATCAATTAAATTAATGGCAAAGTTTCTAAAAGCAGAAAAACAAGATAGAGGAAAGAGTGATTTACAAAGGATTTCAGCAGTGTCTGTAAAAAAAATACCACAGATTATTATGAATTATCTTAAATGGTTGCAATAAATAATATATAATTAATTAACAATAACAAGCTTTCAAGTATTGTGTCAATTCTAGATTATTAGACACAAAGATGAACTCCAAATGGTTTCCTGACACACTGTTTAACAAATTCAAACAGTTGTACTCCTGAAGTGCAAGATCATGGTTGCTCTCATGCCTGGTCAGTGATCAGCGTAAATCTTTTGCTATAATATACACTATTAGCCAAATATCGGTATAATTTATTCATAATTTTGCTTCCACTTATGAGAAACATGCTAAGGACACTCAAGACAACACTGCACACACAAACTGCCCAACAAGTCAGATTCACATGAACAGCACAAAATTCTGAAAAGCCTTACTTCTAGAAAACGACAGATATCAACTTTGTCCTTGATGTTCATGAACACGACATTCTCAAAAAGCCAGAAGAATGGTCGAGGGTCATCCTCCTTGGGCTTCATGATGTGCAGCAGCCGGTAGAACTCAAAGAATAGCCGTCCTGTGCCCTCTGCAAGTGAAAAAGGTTTGCCATTAGGAAAGAGCTTGCAGAGTGTTTAAGAAATACCTCCTGCATAAGTATATATACAAGAGTCTTTTAATTTTACCTTAGAAGGAGTCTTACATTGCTGGATAAATATAATGCTTAGGCTGAGGGTAATTAGGTTCATCATCAATGAATTACAAAGCGAATAAAAAAAAAAAAAAACTAATCTTTGTACTGTTCTGTACATGTAATAAGTTACAAACCTTTACTTAAAGTTCTTGTGTTTGACTGTCCTGACTTATTGACCAAAAAAAATTTAAGTGTTTTTTTTTTACATCCCATTTATATTACTGTGATTATGTTTGAGTAGTCATAACCTGAAAAGTTCCAAAGCAGAATACCATACCAAACAAGCCTTTCCGTGCAGGATTTACTATGGACAGGTCATTACATGGGCTGCCACCAATAAGAAGATCAAATGGACCCCATTCCTCAATCTGAAAACAGTGCAACAGGTTGACAGTAAACTTTCATTGTGACATAGATTACTGTGGTAGCCATCTCTGTTCCTTCCTTATAACGTCTAGCCAAAACCTCTGATCAGACTGGAAACAGCTTTTTAAGATTTTAAACATTTATAGGTTTTGGCTTTCTTTCTCAGACATAAACAAAACAAGCAACTGAGTGAAGAAACATGTCCAAAAACGGATTTACATACATGCTGCTTAGTAATTAAACGGACATCATCCACGTGTGTGATTTTTCCATCATGGTTCACCATTGAGACTGTGATGGACTCCTCATCTATTTCTGATGCAACATATTTTTCCACTTTAAAGCCCAGATCCTTCAGTACCAGGTATCCTAAAATGTACATACACAAATCACATTACCATCATAGACATGACCAGTTGTACATCACGGTTGTAGGCTATAAAACATCACTGTATCCATGTGCTGCTGGTCCCAATGCACATTAAAGGTCCCTGCTGCAGAATATTCATTCATTCATTCATTCATTCATTCATTCATCCATCTTCTATACCGCTTTATCCTGTATTCAGGGTCGCGGGGGGCCTGGAGCCTATACCAGGAAGCTTCGGGCATGAGGCAGGGTACACCCTGGACAGGGTGCTGCAGAATATTTTATACATAAATTATTAATGCATTTTCCCAAAATTTACATGGAAGTGATCTGTTTCACATTACAATACTGTTACCATACATTGTGTTACTATCAGAGTGGAAATACTGTTCAGGAATGTATCACCATTCCTGTGGATATCAAGTATTACAGTTGTCCCCATTAACAGATTGTGCTCTACACTTCAGTGTCAATAGCTCCCTCTGGTGGAAAATAATCAGCAGAACTCACCTGTACCTATACCATCAAATAAGGAGAGAACCCTGATTGGACATCGTTGGTTGGGAGGGATTGATGGGTAAACTCGATGCGGCTCCTGAGAAAAAATAATTTAGGGTAAGATTTAGTGAACCACAACAAGGTATACATTGTCTCTCTGTGCAAAGATTTTCTTTATCCCTATACCTCACATTATTATAATATATATTTTTTCCAATAAAAATTTCTTGCTGGTTGGATCCATGGGGGTCCATTAAGAATTGACAAATCTGCTAAATATTAGTGAAAGTGCTGTGAATTAAACAACTAAAACAAATGTGAAACACTATACTTTAGATACAGTTATGACATTGATCCTTATTTTATTTGTCTGCTTTTGTATGACAAGAACACAAGGCATGACTACTATTCAGTATTTTATATTAATATAGGCTAAATTATATACTCATGTATAATAAGGTAAATGGAGGAACTATAAGAAAATGCGTACGAATTCCATGGCGCTGTTGTTGGCGAAGAATCCCTGGACACGCAGACTCCAATCATGTCTGGGTCTCAAAGCTCCGGAGCTCTTCTCTGGTGCACACAGGTAACAGATCCATGGGTCCAAATCTTTTAGCTGGTTAAACGTGCCTTTACCAATCAGGATTTCCAAACAGTCCAAACAGTAGGAGCTATACATAGGAAACAAAAACAAGAACAGCTTCTGTTTATAGAAGCAAGGTTGCTGAGCATGAAGCAATTGCCCTAAATAAAAGTAATATTATAACAAGGATCATATAAAATATGCATGAAAATCAGTTGAAATTGATATGATGCATGTACAGTTTCATATACCCCTTCTTCAGCACTGGTGGGCAACATCTTTCGGTACAGTGAGAGGGACCATGGCTAGAAACTGGGAACGGTGGCAAATTAGCTCCCTCTGATACCGATTCTTGTGTGACAGAAGTAAAACCAAACAGAACCAAAGCCCTCCTGCTCTCAAGACATGGTCAATCCATCCTGATGACCTACATCTGGTTGAACTTTGCATCGGGGTAAAACAGATTTGTCATAACCCAACAATGTACACGTTTAAGGAGTGTGCCAAGTATACAGTGAGAGGGCCTGGCATTCATTTACTGGACAACCTCATACTGGTTATACAATGGTAAATGTACCGAACAAAAACTAACAACTCGGGTACAAGTACTCAAGTACAGTTCATGGTGCATGCACCTTGGGTATCATTAAAAAAAAAAGGGAGGACTCGGCCTCCGAGTGGCGCAGTGGTAAAATGCTCGCCCTATCATCCAGAGATCGCTGGTTCGATCCACGGGTGATGCTGTTACCTCTCACAGTCGGAGGTCTACAGTAGAGAGAGCTGATTGGCCGAGCTCTCTCAGAGGGGAGGGATGAGAGGCACTCGTGCTCCCACATTAATATGGCTCTACAAACCATTCAGGGGTGTCTGTGAGCTCATGTAAGCGGAGGGAGCGGATGGCGCTGTCCTCCGAGTGTGTTACTCCGCCCCCAACGGTGCGTGAGCGAGCAGTTCAAAAAGATGGTCAGTGACATCACGTGGGTCGGAGGAATCACGTGATAGTCTGCGGCCCTCCCGACTGAATGGTGGTAGAAGCTTAATGTGGGAGCCCCCTAGTGACTGGGAGGAATTGGACACTACTAAATTAGGGAGAAAAATCAGGGGAAAAAATCCAAAAAATAGTAAAAAATTTATTTTAAAAATGGAGGACTAGACAGTTGGTGCATAAATTCCTTCCCTTCAATCATCACTTGCCCCTTAATCACTGCCATAATGAATGATCATTCAATTCAAATATACTTACCGGGAACAGCTGTCATGTCCACACAGAATTATTTCCCGCCCAGCACAGCAAACGGTGCAGTATGACTGATATCCATCTTCATCATATCGATATAAGGTCTCTGTGAAATTATCCTACACACAGTACACACTCAGGTTAAAAACCACAACAGAATTCAATTTGTTATCATAGTCCCCAAATGTACACTATTTACAAACCATGTGGAAAAAATAAGTATACCCCCCCCCCCCTACTTTCTCAATCGTTAAAGAAATTAGCAGATGTTAAATCAGCAAAACATAGAGCCTTAAACCTTACAATTGGTGCACTTGCTCTGCCATACTGATAATAGGATACTAGCCAGTAATAGGTCTCCATGAACTCGGTGCTAATGGTCTTTCTACCGCTCACTAAATTGGAGGGTATACTTGTTTCTACCCACCTGATTTCTGGAAAAGTTTACAATATATTGAAGTCTAACTTATGTTTTTGTCACATTATTATTATTGATTCATCATTATATTATTTAGCCAATGATAATTTAAACAGAATGTAACTTTCTTTTTTTTTTTTTATGCATGTATTTTTTTAACATGTATGTTAAGCTATGAAAAGTAATTACTGCACTGTAAATAGTATTCTACTAAAATGTAGTATAGAGAACAGCCATTTCCAATAGTACCTTGCATTTCAAGCACAAACTTCCTTCAAACAGTGGATGGAAGATGACAACATTTGTGGTTCCACATGATAAGCAGAAATCTTAAGAATTCAAACCAAAAATTAAGTTAAAAAACTAAAAGTGTTAAAACAATCATGCTACACACATATTTCTCAACAAATAGTTTTCCCACCTTCAATATTCTTCCCTTTAACCAAAACTTCATTTGCCATTTGATCTATAAAAGAAAAGCCAAAATATTTTTTTTCACAAGCTCAAATGCAAAAAATTATACGAGTTGCGTTGAAGTTAAACCAGGACTTTTGATTGTACAGAATAACAGAACAGAGTTTAAAAACTACCCTTCTATTTCTACATAAAAAAAAGATTTATATATATATAAAAAAAATCACTAGTGCTTGGATACCATCAAGTTTCCTCAGTACACCAGAGACCTGATCGGACTGCCTAATTTACGTTTTGACCAATGGCCTCATAGGAACTCCTTTAATAGCTGAAACCATTCCAAATGGCAGGGCTGTACAGGGGATGTGGCAGTAAATCCCAGCCGAGTTCCAGTAATGTGGAAGTGATGTCCATGAATGATTGTATGTACAGTTCCACAGACATATGCGTCTCTTCTGTAAGTTGGTGACAAGTTAAACGTTAATTGTTAAGGATCACACAGGAACAGTTCCACCTCAGTTGGAATGGTCATTCACAGATGCATGGGATTCTTTAAAAAGTTTGCACCAGTTGAATGTTTTACTGCAGCTAAGAGTCTCATCACTGTACTGTGCTTAAGGGTTCTGTAAATGTTAATCAATTTTACACCATTGTCTTTCAAATTTCACCACAAGTCCTGGTTTGACTTGAAAGACTCTCGTACATAATAATAATAATAATAATAATAATAATAAAGTATACATACACCTGTTGTGGACTTGCTTTCTCTGAACTATTGAGCTCTGCTCTTTGATTTTATCCTTATTCTTCGAAAAATATTTGTGTCTTCTGGGAGTTGGCTGGCTCTGAGATTTATTTTCTGTCTTTATGGAAGCCTGTTTTGATTTTGCATCTGAAAGCTTTTCATTCACATTTTCATCCCTTAAATCAAAGTGGCCATTATGGAGGTCCAAAGACAGTCTCTTCAAGCACACAGACACTTCTTTTAATCTGTATAACTTTTTCACTTGGTCTGATTTCGCTTGGTCTTTCGGAGTCTCACCGACAATGTTTTTACCCCATTTTTGCAAGTTGCAATTAAATGTTTTAAGGCAATCTGAAAATGGAAACAATGCACACAACAGATCATATTACATTTAATGTTTTAAAGTTTTCCACGAAACAGCTTTGAAAAGTGCTATTTATTTATTTTAAAAAAAATAATGTTTCATACCATCTTCACTTGATCGTGGTTTGTGTCCATTCGGTCCAAATGGTCTAAAGCCTCCAAAGGCCCAGTCTAACATTGCCTTAAGCAGATCTTCATTTGAATCCGAGTTAAGAGAAAAGACAACTTGAGCACGCTTAGCAGCCACCTGAGACACACAGGAACAAATGGCACAAATATTACTGTAAGTGTGGTGCTATGGGCTGAAGGTCCACTAGAAACATAAAGAAACATAGCTGCATGCAAAATTCAGCATCAATTCTGAATCTGACCTTCAAAGAATGGAAAATAGTGTCCTTGTATTCTGTCATTGTAGCAAACAAGTTAGGGCAGAAGTGCTGTGCAAATGCAGAGTAAGGCCGCAGATCATCTGAATGAACCTGCAGGAAAGGAAAGGGCATGCCAATCCTGAATGACTTAAAGAGTTATCCCAGGACAAATCAACTGTTTGTTATCTTACCTCAGAGACCGTATTATCCCCAAACCACATCACTTTTCGAATATACTTTTTGGGTTTCCCACCAGTCCATCTTTGCACCAGGCCCGGGCACAAGGCAAAGCTTCCCACCGTTCCCCATACCATCTCCCCAGCTGCAAAAGGTTTTCCATCCTACAGGTGTGGACAAACCCAAAGAAAAAATGGTCAAAGTTTTACGTTCATTTTCCTCTGGGAAAACCTTAACTATCGTACATGCATCAATAATTCAAAATAATTAAATTTTAAAGCTAGGATTATATGTTGAATTTGGGCTACAACTACCCAATTAATTCTTGAGAAACTCTTTTTAAAAAGTGTGTTCTGTGGCATCAAACATGTACCAAACTTTATCTTCTATTGTCACTTGGGTGGCAAATACATGTACATTCTCATTCTTATGTATGGACCTTCCTATCTTTTACCTTGAAAGGTGCATTTGGTGTAATTATGCCCATTAATCTTCTGATTTTGTAGCTTAAATCCTCTTAATATGGTACCACTCCAGTAACAAGGAAAGTTACAGGTTGTAGAGTGTATACAATACTGTATAATATATAATGAACAGTACAATTTTTAAATATTGTACAGTACAATTTTTTCTCAAAGATTTGTTTGGGAGTTAACAGTATTCAGTTTCTACCCAGAACCTTCTATGAAGGAAAAGCCTCAGGTAGTGGGCTCAACAGTGGATAGAAAATGTTTACACACCCCGGGCTGTACAAGAAGTAACCAAGTGCTGTATAAACCTTTAACAACAAAACATGTGATCAATGTTTTGGGGGGTTTCCCAGATCTAAACCTTAACACAATGTGTGGAATGACTATGTGTTCCTTGCAATTTTATAAACCTGGAGCACTTTTGCGAGGAAGTTCAATAATGAACATTAAACAGAAAGCAGTTATAACACCAGTCAACATTAAGACAAAAGTTCACCCCAATTTCCCCACAGCTACCCAAGCAATACATGCAGAAATAATACTACTTTTAACTGCTACAAAGTAATAGGATGTGCTGCATTTGTCATTTGAATATTAGTAAAGTCATATATAAGTCTAACCAAGGAGAGATTTTACAATCTTTGCATAAACCTGATAATGGTAGGCTATCAAAATCTCACATATATATTGGGCAACAAATATGCACACACTATACTTTTAGCTTGGCCTCCTTTAGCTTTGACTATGATGTGCAACGTGGTAGCCAAATCACATGTCATGAACCGTTTTTTCTCCACAATATTTTTTATCATACCTTCAGGAAAGAAAAGAAACTACATAGATAGTATAACATAGATAGATTTCAGGGAATTCAATACATTTAGATAGTCATTGACTTCAATTTATTGCCACAATGTTGGTGAGACTAGACCTGACCAACTCAAGCAAGTTCAGATCATAACACTGCCTCCAGAGGTTTGTACAGTGGGCACTAGGCATAATGGGTGCATTGCTTCATGCACTTCTCTTCCTACCCTGATGTATCCATCCCATCCGGACTCATCAGACCACATGACCTTTTTTCATTGCTCCAAAGTCTAATCTTTATGTTCCCTAGCAAACTGGAGCCCTTTCTAATTAGTCTCAATAACAAATGGTTTTCTTATGGTCACACAAACGTTTAGTCCCAACCTTGTGCAGAGGAGGAAGGTAACTAAGTAAATGTACTTTACCTGTTCATAAGCAAATATTTCACATATCTGTACTTTGCATGAGCATTTTTATTAGAATCTAAGTTTTACTTTTACTTGACTACATCGTACACCTTTTACTTTTTCAGCTTGGTGCTTCATTATAGAATGACGGTGGTGTGTAGCATCTGAAGCGAAAAATCCAACACCTGCTGACCATTATGTATAGTTGCGTTTCTTTTCTGACACACTTAACGTTACAGGTGACTGAAATCAGAAGAAGAGCTGGGTGTAGACAGTGACGTGACACGTTCACAGTCGGGAAGCAAGAAGAGAAAGAGGGCAAGAAAGATTTTTTCTAAGAAAGAGGCTACAGTGAGCTAATACAAGCTCAGTAGTTTTGATACTCAAGTCAATTTGAGTACTTCTGAACTTTTACTCAAGTAGAAATGTAAATGTTGGACAATTCTTAACCTCCTTCCAGTAGTTTCTGAAACCTACTTAGTCATTTTCTTTGTTGATACAATCCAGTGATTTGACCCTTCTGAAATGGCGACTTATTTTTTAGCCAGACAGTGCATTACCTTATTAATAAATAATAATGTATTTATTATTTATTTATATAAATAAATAAACAAACAATTTCAGTAGATAAGCATGATTATTTTGTGCTTCATTGGCTTGTGATTTGTCAAATTACAATGAATTGCCTTAAGTAGAGTAACTTAAAATTCATATTACACTATTAATACTCTAATGTTCAATTTGAAAAGTTATTTCAACATGTCAGACAATATGACCTGTGGAAATGTCAATGAAAATTTACAATAATTAGATTTTACTGGCTTACCTGATATGAATGGTCAATTTCTTTATCAAATGTTGAGGAAAAATTGTCTTTCATTTTCTGAAAAATAAATGGAAAAATATTAATGTATTTAAATTTTTTATTTTAAACCAATAAGCACACTTCTATGGAACGATATCGCGGACAATATTCAAATGCAATGGCAAATTGCATTTGCAATTGCGTTTCCCATATGTGGACGCACAAAGTGCGCCATAATTCAAATGCAATTGCAAACTTTGCATTACCGTTTGCTGTTTCGCCTTCGCGAGCGCACACTGACTGCCAA
>JAQMYL010000015.1:13713439-13751185 GCA_030014365.1 Clarias pachynema | reverse complement strand
CCGACAAAGAATAAAAAATATCGAACGTTCTATCGAACACATTTTTTATTGATATCGATCATGTGTCTATCGCGAAATATATCGTTATCGTTTTATCGCCCAGGCCTACCTGCTACTGAATTTTCCTGTGTCTCAGGGCTGAGAGGGTGTGAAGGGGCACTTTTGTAGGAGCTGGTGTCTGTAATATCATCATCGTCGTCGCCATGAACTATGTCTTTGTCATCAGAAATGTGCATTTTTCTCTCTTCCACATTGCTTTCAACACTCTCAAACACCTGAGATCACCAGAAACATGTAGATAAATACAATATCCTTCAATGTTCAAGACCAGATATCCCTGGTGTAGCTGCACAAAAGCTACCATGTTAAACACTTTCACAAATAGTTATTATAGATAACTAAAAAAGTCAGAAATCAGTAACTCGTTAGTAACTCACTTTTTCAAAAACCCTTTCCATTCTCAGTGTCTTGGGCAAAACCAATATGCTTAGGATTAACTTTCGAAAGAGAGAATTCTTTCCCATAATCCTCAGCTCCGCCTTCCAATACTGCTCCAATGACTGTACAGCCGGAGTGGCCAGTCTATCGTCTTCCTCAGCAAACTGACACTCGAGAAATTCATCAATTAACAAGCTCGAGTCATCTCCACACGTACAAAGACCAAACTGGGTACCTAAATCGGATACGGACTTCAAGGTGACTTTCAGCTTGCCTTCTGGACTTAAGAGGTCAGCCATGTTTCTCAGAGCAGAAATGGGCATAGGTAAACTCTCGATAATACTGTTACTGGTAGCTGTGTAGAATGAAATAGCACTCTTGTAAAAGAGGTCTACAGAGCCAGTTAGCTCTGCATCATTTTGAAGAAGATATTCAACCACCTCTTCACCAACTTTTACCTGGCCTCTCGGGAGATGCTCCATCATGTCCTTCATTGGTGAGTTCAAGTTACCTTTCCTGAGGACGCGATCGACAGCTTTGGGAATGAGGAAGTTAGATATGTAAAGATGAACTAAATTACAGGCATTTTGGAGTAATGCTCTCACATCTTTACCACAGTCCAAACTCTCCTGAAATTTGCAGAGAGGCTGCAGAGCATGGCTCAAAAACAAGAAACTCATTTGTAATGTCTTATCATTGAGGTGGCAACATATTTGCCCATTTGAATTGCTGTTGTCATTCTGAGAATTGAAGTATTGCACCAAGTCCGACCATGCTGTGGCTATTTTGTAAATTGTTGTTCTGAGGCTGAGACAATCAGATGTCAAGGAAGAGGTGAGCTTGAACTCATGAATATTAGTAAGCTGGTCCTTTAGAAAGTCTGGTAGAGAGGGTAAGTGTTGGTGGACTTCCTTGATCAGTTCCTGGATCTGTGATGACATCTCCATTGCTGCAATGCCACTGTGACATGCTTGTTCTGCAACACCAGTAAGGCTACACAGAAAAACAGTGCCAGGATTCAAGGCTCTCAGGCCTACAATCAGCTCTGATAGATTGGATCCATTGGAATAAAATACTGCAAGGTTAGTCAGAGGTATCTCAAACTTTTTAAGGATCTCTAAAACACAGTTCAGTAAGGTAGAATGTATCTCCTCAATAACATCAAGCAGCCTCACTTTGTTTTCTCCAGCAGTTTGATCGAAATACCCAATCAAGATCACATGAGCTTTCTCTCCTTCATGGTACAAATACAGGCAATATGGGACTTGGTTACAGAAAGTTACAATGTCTTTTGGGTATGTTTTGCCCAGCAATTGCTTGGCTTCGCTACATGTAATAGTTGAATAGGTGCTGGCTGAGGCAGAGGGACAGTATTTCCTGATAAAAGAAAGCACAGCCTGGTTGGAGTAAAACATCTCCGGAACTTCTCTCTCTACTTTTGAGTCAGCATTTTCACTAATCCTGTCTGGCACCGCTGCTGCAAAGAAAAAGAATGCATGAGAAATGACCAGATGTTTATGTAATCTGAGATATTGTATAGTACCAAAGGAAATACAAAGTCTCACAATGGTCCAGCTGCATAAGATCCCTTGGTTGCCTAGGGACATAGGGTTCCAGAATTTGTCCATCTCGAGCCACTATGGGGTCGTAACTATGTCCCGTATAAGAGCGTTCATAAAACACTTTAAACCACCTCAGCAGATTTAACATCTCTGTGAAATTGCCACTGATCAACTTTTCAATCTCCTGTGTCTGTAGGAAAAAAAATAATTTATGAAAAATATTATTATTCGAATGGATTAGTTTAGAACTCCAAAAAGAATACTCCAAACATTCCAAAATATTTTTAATGTAATAAATATGGTTGCACTGATACCACTTTTTGCCAGTACGAGTACCTCTATTTGTGTACAGATGTGGCTATTAAGAATGCATGCAGTGTCGCCGCAAGCACCATTTTAAAATTTCAATAACTGAAGTCTGATTTATGATGTCTGATTTAATTGTTACCATTAAATTTTGGTTTGAGGAACTTACAGAAATGACATGTGACCAAATGCATAAAAAGTCTATAGGCTGTTTAAAGTTCTTTAATAATCAGGTTGGACACACTGCAATAGCCAAGAACTACAGTGTAATGCCACAAAAGGAAAAAAAAAAAAGAACGCATGATTAATAAAAACTAAAAAAAAACACAACAACGATAAGGTGACCAGTATGTCATATTTGTGTGTTCATTGGATTAAACTAAAACATTTTTATTTATTTAATTTTTTGTATAAAACAATATGTAAAACATGAATGTATAAAAGCAATTAATAACGGAATCATTAATATTTTATTTCTGTTTGAGCTGTACATAAACAGTACCTAAAAATGTTGTTCCGACTCGTTTATGAGCTGTGTCGCTTGCTGTCAATAGACGCGTGAGAGAGATTAAGATATCATCGGCTTCAGTAGACACGCAATACCAGAGATTGAAACACGACTGCCCCCTACAGGTAACGTAGGTCATGTGCCTGAGAACTTCACTGCGCCCACCGCACTCCCGCAGCATTTCGTGAGATTCCCTTCCTTGAGACGTGTATTCTTAATAGCCACATCTGTAGTTGCAACCAGCAAACAGCAGTAAACATTTTTAAACCACTCAGCATACAGTAAAACCTTGGATTGCGAGTATTTTACAAGACGAGCAAAAAAACGTTTTAACTCGATAAACGAGCGAGGTCTTGAGTAGTACATATTCATGAGACTGCAACTGAGCCAATGGCACATAATTGAGCCTCTCTCTGTCTTTCTCTCACTGAGGAATTGTGGGTAATAATCTCCCATGCTCGGCCTCAGTGCGCATGCATCACTTGTATAGTCAACATCCATACGAGGTAATACTGTTAACTATAACTATTTGACATACGAGTGCTTTGGATTACAAGCACGTTTCGAGAACAAATTATGCTCACAATGCAAGGTTTATCTGTATAGGAATATATAAGAGAAAGAACATGTCTCTAATGACATCCAGCCAGAGCTTTTTTTGCTATGTAGATTGACCACACAAAATTACACAAAGCAATTGTGTGGTTGTGTGTGTGTGTGTCTGTGTGTGTATACATACATACATATAAACACACACTGCCTGGCCTAAAAAGGCACCATTTCAAAATGCTCAAACTGTGGGCTGCATCAAGCAAAGAAAACAACTAAGGAGATTGGAAATGATTGGAACTGGCTTAAGAAACGTTCAACCCATTATCAATTCCTAGGACAGTGCCGAACCATCAACTGTGTAGAAGAAATGTAGTTGGAAAAAAAAATCATGGATCACTTAGCTACGTTTAACAGTGAAAGTAAGAGCATTACCATACACACACAATGTGATGAGAACTCACAGGATTGGGACTAAACATGTCTAATGAGGCTAATCAGAAAAAAGGTTTCAGTTTGATAGGGAGGATAAGGATTGGAAGCTGGAGCAAAGCAAAAAGGTCATGTGGACTGATGAGTTCAGATTGAACCTATTTCAGAGTGATGGATGTGTCGGGTTAAGCAGGGAAGCACATGACGCGATGCACCAATCATGCATAGTCCCTACTACACAAGCCTGTGGAGGCAGTGTTATGATCTGGGGTTGCTGTCGGTCAGGTCTAGGCTCAACAACGTTATGTGGAAATAAAATGAAGTAAGCTGATGACCTGAATGTACTTAATAACCAGGCCATTCCATCATTGGAGGTTTTCTTGGCACAGGCATATTCCAGGATTAAAACCATGAAAGTGGGGCTCTGAGAGCATGAGAAATCATTTACACACATGAACTGGCCACCACATTGTGTGCCGTAATCAAAGCTAAAGATGACTAAATTAAATCTTAGTGTGTACGTTTTTGTTGGCAAGGAAGTGTGGGTATGTTTAAAAAGGAAAAAGTGTTTGCTAATTAACAGTTTCTCTATTGATTTACGAGCCCATAGTTCTAGCTTCCTGTTATCTATTGGCTCACAAGACCTAGGCCTAAAAATTCAACAGTTAAAGTTCACCTAGATAAAATCAACACTTGGAAAAACACCTGTCACCTGAAACAAATGCTTCTTTCAAGTCCTGCATCCTTTCCTCTTCTGCTTTTATGGCAGGTAAACTGTAATAGTCTCCAAAATCACAACAGCAAGGGAGCAAAAAGTATATATGGTGCAGCTAAACCAACACCAGAAGAACAAGCTATACTGAAATAAAAGCTGCACAAATGGGTAATCTAAAGGGTATGGCATGCATTTCTAAAACTTACTTTATTGATAGAAGTCTTCGTGAAGACACCTTCAAGCAGCTTGTAATTGTTTAAAACATCTGTTTCATCCTCTACTTTGAACTTTACATTTCGCAGGTCAATACAGCCAGGATTAATCAGCTCCATTAACTGGCAGTAGGCAGCACCTGGTAAACAAACATACACAACCAAACAGTTCTGAAGTCAAAAATCAGGGCAATCACAAACAATGAAACTTCACGTTTTACTACACTACTAAGTCAAAAAGTAGAGTAATGAAAGACTATTCACACTCAATTTTAAACACACGCTAGACAAAAATAGCAGTACTATATTAATTCAATTTGTACACTATATGGCAAACTGTTTGTGAATACCTGACCATCACACACACATGGCTCACCCAAACTGTTGCCACAATGTTAGAAGCACAGAATTATTTTAAATGTCTTTATTACTGCTGTAGCATTACAGTTTACCTTCACTGGAATTGAGGGGCCCAAACCAAAGGTTGGTTAGGAACCCACAAATCTTGGAGTTTATACAATTAAATCTACAAAATTTTTATGTCATGGAAAAGTGTTTTTTTCCCCAGAATAAAAAAAAAAATTAAACGCTATATAACGATATTCTAGATTCATTACACCTAAAGTAAAATATTTCAAGGCTTTTTTTTATTTCAATACTTACAGCTCATGAAAATCAAAAATATAGTATCTCAAAATATTGTAATATCTCATTTCGAGTTTGATTAAATTACTATTTACACAGTACGAATATCATTATCACACAGCCTAGTTCAGTACATACAACCACAATCAAGGGGAAGACTGATGACTTGAGAGTTGTCCAGAAGACGATCGCTAACAAGGAGGGTAAGAAGGCCATAATTGAAAGGCCTGGTTGTTTTTAGAGTGCTGTATCAAAGTATATTTATGTAAAGTTGCCTGGACGGTGGTAAAAAATGTGGTAGGGAAAATTGCACAAGCAACAGAAAGATCACAGCCTTAAGTAGATTGTCAACCAAAACTGACTGAAGAACTTGGGAAAGCTTCACAAAGAGTTAAGTGAAGTGGAGTAAACCGAGAGTCACGACACACTGACATCTTCAGGAAATGAGCTACAAACTATTTCATCCCTAGTATTACGCAATTTGTGAACCTCAATGTCAGAAGCGTCTTTCTTGAGCTAAGGAGGACGATAACTTCTCCGCTGGTCCACTGTATTTTATCAAGTCCAAAGTGAACACAGCTGTTTACCAGAAGATTTTAAAGCATTTCATGTTTGTATAGCACCTGTCCACCAGGCCAAAACTACCACTAACTGGTTTGCTGACCATGATATTACTGTGCTTGATTGGCCAACCAACACACCTGACCTAAACTCCATAGAGAATGTATGAGATATTTTCGAGAGGAAGATAAACACCAGACAGGCAAGATGAAGGCTGCAATCAAAGCAACCTGTTCTCCAGTAATGCTTCAGCAGCGCCACAAACTGTTTGCCTCCATGACATGTCACACTGATGCTGTAATCCATGCTAAAGAAGCCCCAATCAAGGACTGAGTGCATAAATGAACATTTCTCTATTATAGAACTCTGAAATACTTCAACTTATGTGTAATAAATATACAGCTTTGGAAAAAAAAATAAGAGACCACTGCAATTTATTCCAGAAAACTTCTGGAATGTCATCAAGAGGAAGATAGATGGTCACAAACCATTAAGCAAAGCTGAGCCGTTTGGCTTTTTGTTGTAAAGAGTGATATAAAGTAACCCAATAGCAATGTGAAAAACTGGTGGAGAGCATGTTAAAACACATGAACGCTATAATTGCAAATCAGGGTTATTTCACCAAATACTGATTTCTTAATGTTATTTAGCCAAAGCTTTAACACAATTTGTTCATAAATTATTTGCATTTTGTTTTATTTGAGATATTAAATCTCTGCAAATACGGCATGATCTTGGGTTATTTTGATGTGTTGTGATGTTGTCATTTACTTTAAATATACATTCTAACAATAGGTATATTTTGAATTTAGGTGAAATATTGTGAGCAATTCACAAAAAAAATTTACAAAACTGTTCATCTCACCAATACATGCACATGTAAGGGGGAAAATGTTTTTTTTTAATGATTATTTTGCAGTGGTCTCTTTTTTTTTTATTCCCAGAGCTGTATATTGATTTTAAAGTTTTAGCTAAAAAATTTAATTACTTTTCCACAATATTCTACTTTATTGAGATATACTTCTGTAGTTGCGCTATAAAATGATTGTAAGAGGAAGGCTTAAAAAATTATTAAATGTAGTTGATGAGCATCATCACAATTTCTAGAACATTAACCAACTTCAATATTACTAAAAATGGTACAAATAAGGGATCAGACATTTCAGGAACACTGAAACGTAAAAAGCATATAAGGCATAAATTTCATAATTTTTCACAGTGTGTCCTGTCATTCACCTTCAAACGGGGCAAGCTTTAATATTGTTGATTATTAAATAACTTTGTGCAAGATTGTTTTTCGCTAATTTGTACAGTATGAACACCCATCAGCCATAGCATTAAAATGCTAAACATTAAGCCCAGTATTGTGTAGGTTCTCCTTGTTCATGACTCCACAAGATTTATGGGGGTGTGGCTGATCAGTTTAAGTATTGGGCAGCCCCATGATCCTGGCTGAATTCTTTGTTTACAGTAAACCTGAGTTAAATACCTGAGCATGTTTCTTCCACGGTGTTGAAACCAGACTGCAAAGTCTGATTGAGCCACGCCAGCACCTCAGAGTCATTACATTTGCCATCTGATTCAAGTGTCACACTCGCCACCATCTTTCCATAACCTGGAGGAAATTTCATGTCACATGAATGCAGTCAATAGTTTATTGTAATAGACATAACAGTGTAATGTTAATATGATGAATAGGCTTAGAAGAAACAAATTACCCACCAATATTATTAATATATAGTACACAATCAGGTCCATAAGTAGTGACACAATGTATACTGCTAAAATGGATTTTAAATGAAACAAGAAATGTAACAAAAATATTGCACTGATCCTAAGTATTAATTAGTCATACATAATAATTATGCATTTTCCCTGGCAGCACAGAGGCATAGTGGTTAGCACCGTGGCCTCGCACCTCCAGCATTGAGTGTTCGATTCCTGCCTCAGGTCTGTGAGTGCGGAGTTTGCATGTTCTGCCAGAGTGTGTGTATGTGTGTTGCCCCCATGACCCTCCCTGTACACAGGATAAAGTGGTATAGAAGATGAATGAATAAATTTATGACGTATTTTCCCTGCAACCATAACTTTGACAAAACCATTACTAATAAAAGGAATAAATTACATATTAAACATTCCAAACATAAAAATAAGGAGACAAAAAATTTAAGTTAAATTGTAAACTACTGTATTGGAAGTTATCTTGTATGGTGTTGACTAATAACTAACTGTTTAATATTATAAGAAATGGACTACATTTAATTACTTAGTGTTCGATTCAGCGTAATAAAGCTTTCAAACGTTAGAGTTTAACTGTAGAGTTGTCCAGTAGTAACTGACAAGTTTTCTAATGGTTGCAGTTTTTAAAACTATAAGAAAATCAGGGGGAAATTTTTTAAATAGCATATTTATAAATTTGTCATACTAAAAGAATCAAAATATAGATCAAATTGGCACCTAGGTATCATGATAATAGCGTATCAAGTGGTCCTTGGTGATTCCTATCTCAACTTTTTCCAAAATTAAAAAACTATTTTTTTTACTGTGACTTTGACTGCAAGATTTAAGTTAGCTAAGACGAGAAGGGGGAGAGGGGCTCCTTACTTTAGCTTCACACACGCACACGTGCATAGCGCCTGCGCGCACAAACGGAAACACTTATCTGTCAGGATTTATTTTTATGTTAATTATACACAATATTTTGTGTTAATTATTTTTATGTATTTATTTTTTTGGGCTGTGGAACGAATAATTTGAGTTTCCATTATTTCTAATGGGAAAATTCTATTTGGTTTACGAGTGTTTTGGAATATGAGCCCGCTTCCGGAACGAATTATGCTCATAATCTAAGGTTCCACTGTACTCTAAAATGACCCTATAAGTGTGTTAATATGTATTGCCTGTTTCTGTCACATGACTTAATTTCTTACAACGGCTCATTTAACATGCTTCTTTCAGTGTCATTCCAAGCATTTTCCCCTTTCTTATGTTCTGCTTCCCCGCCTCTCTCCACTCCTCTTTCCATTAGTGTAGGCATCACTAAATGGCAAACCACGGTCCAGATCTGGACAGAGTGACAGTTCTATCCGGACCCTGATGCTTTTCTGACTAATTAGAATAATTAATATACCAGTAATCTGTGCTTTTTTCCTTGAGGTGAGCATAGAATCAACACAATAGTTTACTGTGTATAGACAAAGTGTGCTAAAGAAACAGAAACCAGAAGCATGACACAGCATGGCTTACCTCAAGAAAAGTAGAAAATTTAAACTTTAAAGATGAACAAGAAGATCTTTGCATACTTTGATATACGAGTATTTGTATATACAAGTGAATTTCCCCATAAGAAATAATGGAAATCCAGATGATTCATTCCACGGGATAATGTATAAAAAAAAATTTAACCTGCACTTTACCTTTGAAAAGAATCAAGGCTGGTATTAGAAGAGAGCAGACGGCTATGGTTATGCGCATACGACCGGAATCACTCCTTAAAACAGATTCATCTCCCACACTGCTACAGCCTTAAAAAAAAAATTTCCTTCACGGGGCCCGTTGTTGCAGTACAGTTACTAAAGAACAGTCACTACACTTGGACACAACATAAAAAAAAGCTTTACATGCGCATGCACACACGTGGTCACAGTGTTATAGTAAACAGTACACACCTGCACGGATGTTGACTATATAAGTGACACACGCCTGCTGAGACTGAGCATGGGAGAAGATTATCCACAATCCCACAGCACAAGAGAGAGAAGAACCATTGGTTCAGTTGTGTCATGTGACGCTCGGCAGATAAATCACACGCATACTACAGTACTTGTATATCAAGACCTTGCTCGTTTAACAAGTGATTTTTTAAAATTATTTTGTTCGTCTTGCAAAACGCCCGCAGACCATGTTACTCGCAAGGTTCCACTGTATGTTTATTCAAGGTTCCAGGTTCCAATGTATGTTTATTTTTATTAAACTGTATGTTTATTTTTCCTGTGGAAAGTTTAAAAGCAGTTTGTCTCATATTTCCCAAAACATTGGAACATTTTTCTTGGATGAGAATAAAAAGCAGTGATGGAAAGCGCCAACATGAGATAAACACGTGTCATTTGAGCAAACGTATCCGCAGCAGTCCGAGGTGAGGGCACGTAAATAACCGAAGAGCAAAGAGAATCCTTTCACATTCATTCCTACAAACAGTTCTGTACCTGAACCCCCTATAACGAAAGTGGACTCCATATTAACTTAAACACCTCTCCTGTTATACTGAAGTTCCAGCCTCCTAACACACAGTATCACTGCAGATCGATTCCTGCTATCTGACATCACCCAAATGAGGATGGGTTCCCTGTTAAGTCTGGTCCTTCTCAATGTGTCTTCCTATTGCCATCTCAGGGAGTTTTTCCTTGACAACGAGATTATTTTGGTTTAAACATATTTCATACACATTTCAATAATTATCTTTTGATTATGTATAGCTGTTTTGCAACAATAACCACTGTTAAAAGCACTATATAAATCAAATTTAATTTAATTCATTTACAGCCAAGCAGTATGCAAACGAAGATTCACTAAAGATTGCCTAAAGACTGTTTGTATTTCATACAAATTCAAGGAAATATACAAACCCATCAAAGTTCAAACATGGTTACCATATTTATTGAAAATCGAATATAATTATAAATTCCTTATTTTGATAGACTTACAACGACTGTATATACAGTAAATATAGACCTGAACCCTAACACAAACATAACATTTTGACCTCGGCTCTAAGAAAATGGTATTGACCGGATCTTATTAAACTTTAATTCTGTACCTATTCATTAGTGTATTAAATGATTTGTTTGTTTGTTTGTTTTTGTGCCCTAAACATGAAAGCGAGCACCAGTAGTTTCTTTAACCTGATACATCAACACGTCGATTTTATGGTCTCTAAATATGACATTAATGTTTCCTGCAGTCTTGATGCCGTTAACGCTTGAAGCTCTCGCGGTGACTCAGTGCAGTAACGTTACTAACTCCCGAGTGACTTCGGGAGTTTCCAAGCAACAAACTTGTAAGAAACTGAAAAAAACTGGATAAGTGCTAATTAAACATTTTAGGGTATCTGAACTTCGGTATTAAGATTAATCCCATTCTTCTTCAGATATGACCATTGGTTTAAGTATAAACTGACCGAGTGTTTGTTTACAAACAATAGCAGCCAAAGAAACTAGTTGTAACACCTATGGTTGTGATTCTTCCTCATTCAAAATAAGGGAAAACCGATTAGCACTGAGAATTCGACACCGAAAAACACCGATGTGTTAGAAATCGGATTGGCACGGCTCACTTTAATCGAACAGACCGCCTTTAAAATGTCTCCCCGGTTAAGCTATCTAGCTACCCGAAGCTAACCTGTTTTACACTCGCATA
Organism: Clarias pachynema; assembly: GCA_030014365.1. Lineage (NCBI taxonomy): Eukaryota > Metazoa > Chordata > Actinopteri > Siluriformes > Clariidae > Clarias > Clarias pachynema. The sequence continues at coordinate 13,739,842 of JAQMYL010000015.1, read as the reverse complement.
GCTGAACACACGTGTCTACACCAAACTTATTCACACTGCGTAACCGCAACACACGTCTACTTTCCGACTGCTTCGAAATAAACGGAGTTTACCAACCATTGCGTGTGTTTTTTTAATTATTATTATTTTTAACAGAGATGTTTTCTCAACTTACCAGCACGAGCGACCACCTTGTTAATTGTTGCGATTCGGCGTGGCTCCTCCCCCGGCGCGCGCTACCATTGGTCAGCGTACACGGCGAGCGGAAAGACAAAGGAGTATCGCGGGCGCTGCGGCCACGTCGAAACTAGCAGTAACGAATATCGGCTGTGCAAACCGCTTTAAAACAAAAAATAAAACTAATTGAAAACTTATTACATGCGTTCGAAGTCTATCATTGTTGCAGTACGGGTTCGCACGCAGACCGGTTACAAACACGACATGTAACGTCATATGAGTGTGTGTTGGTTAGCACACGTCACGACTGAACAAACTAGCGAACGTTCCTGTTTTTTTTAATGTTTTAATTAATTTACCTGTTAAATGTTTTCATTTTAAATGTTTATGAAGCCAAGCCATTTAACTTATTATAAGTTAAAGTTTTATATACAAATATTAAATATAAATAAGTATTTCTGAAAAAAAAAAAAAAGAAAAAAAACCATCGGAGTGGTTTATCGTTAACATCAAGTTTAACTGTATGATAATGAACAACGGAAACTAAAGACCGTTTAGAAAAATTCTGATGAACACCTAAACAAGTTGAGAACAGAGTCTCAAGAATATTGTCAGTTTAAAACCAAGGAATATTGTTGGTTACTGTGTGTAGCTATTGATGTCTTGTACCTGATATACTAGCACATAGGAATACATATTATTATATTATAATACATTATTAACTATATTTTACATCACAAAATATTCTCACAGTAGCTACATTTACAATTTCTCCTTACAAAGGTGGCTGGAAGTGGGTGGGATATATTAGGCAGCAAGTGAACTTTAACTCCTGAAGTTGATGTGTTGGACGCTGAAAAAATGGACAACCATAAGGATTTGAGTGACTTTGACAAGGGCCAAATTGTGATGGCTGTAGGACTGGGTCACTGCAGCTCTTATGGAATGTTTTCTGGTCTGCAGTGGTCAGGATCTACCAAAAGTGATCCAAGAAAGGAAAGTTGACAGGGTCCTGGGCGGTCATGGCTTATTGATGATGCATAGGGAGTAGTGATGGGTCGTTCATGAACGATTCATTCTTTTTGACCGAGTCTTTAACATGACTCAGAAGAACGAGTAGTCTCAGAGAGTGATTCATTAATTTTCTACTGGACATGCATGCGCAAAGCATTGCAAAACCCCTGTAGGTTATGTACAGGAAACAGAAATGAGTAGTTACCTTTGAGTTTTCTAGTCCGAATCGTTCATTCTTTTGTCACATGACTCTCATAGATGCTATGCAGTGTAATAGATTAAAAAGAACGAACGAATCGGACTAGAAGACTCATGAGAAGAACCGCTCAATTCAGTTTCGTGTCTAATGCACTGCATAGCGTCTATGAAAGTCACGTGACTAAGAAGATATGAGAGGTGAGTTGCTCATTCTGTTTATCATAATATGTCCTTAACTGCATTGTATTATATTTTCATTACTGGAACTATAGCGAAAATTTGTGTATGTAGACGTGTAAAATGTAACATTTTATTTTATTTCTGATCAAAAAAATTAAATGAACTAAATGACAAAATGATTAGTTAATTTTGATGAATGAGATTCAAAGAACCGAGTAACTAAAATTATCCCATCCCTGATAGTAAGTGAAGGCTGGCCCGTGTAATCTTATCCAATATAAGCACTAGCACTGATGAAAAGGTTAATGCTGGTTGTGATAGAAAGGTGTCAGAGCACACAGTGCATTACTGTTATGTTGGCAAAATCGGGGGACCTACTCAATATTAGGCGGGTGGTTGTAATATTATCAAATATCAGAATGAAGAAAAGTGTGACTTTGGCCATGGCGTGGTTGTTAATAAAAGACCAGAGGGCTGATTTGATTATTTCAGAAACTACTGATCTCATGAGATTTTCAGACATAGAGTGTCTAGAGTGACAATAGAGTAATGGGAAAAACATCTTGTGAACAGAAGGTCTGCTGGCTGGCACACTTTGTTGAAGAAAGAGATCAGAACAGAATTATCAAACAGATAATTATCAAATTATCTGAGCTCACAGAAAATATATAGTAAATCAACGAAACACTCTATACCCCCATGGTAAGCAGAAAATCATCTCAGAATGCACAATACATCAAAGCTTGTGGGAAGCAATGTGTGAATTATTATAAGAAAAAGAAAGAAAGTTGCAGTTTCAAGAGTCAAATTATTAGCCTTCACCGAGCAAAGAAAACAAATAAGAAGATTTGAAATGACCACAAATGATTTTAAGAATTTTAGAATTGTCATTCTTACACATTATTAATTTAAGAATTGTCATTCTTACACATTATTAAACCCTAGAAGGATAGTGCTGCACCATCAACTTAGTGGAATAAATGTTCTTGGAAAAAAATCATGAATGAAGATCATTTAAACACTCAGTGAAATCGGATAATAGAAATTGACAGAAGAAATCACAGCTTTGTTTAATAGTGAAAGTAAGAATATTTCTTCATGGACAATAAGATGTCACAGGATTGGCAATAAACAGCTATAAGAAACCACCTATTAGTTAGACTAATTAGAAAAAGCTAAAGTTAGTTAGGAAGCGTAAAGATTGGATTTTGGAGCAATGGAAAAAGGTCATGTGATCTGATGAGTTCAGATCGACCCTATTACAAAGTGACTGGTATGTCAGGGTAACAAGGAAAGCACATGAAGCAATGCACCCATATTGCCTAGTGCTGTGTTATGATCTGGGGTTGTTTCGGTTGGTCAGTCTGACAGCACGAGGAACCATTTTCACACATCAATTGACAATAGTCTATATATTTTTTTCTTTTTTGATCAGGTAGTATTTAACTGCGTGAAAAAGCAGATGTACAGGTGTTCCTGGTAAGGGGGATGGTGGGTGTATAACATTGTATAACTATTTATTCGTGAAGGTATCTAGACAGCCAAACATGTGGCAGAAGTACAGTTCATAAAATCATGCACATAACCTATAAGAGCTTCAGGTATTTTATGACGTGTTTTGGTGGTAGCTGGACTTGTTTTCACATTTCAGTTGCTTGGTCTTGGTATAACCATGCACTAAAGTCTCTAAAGTTTATACATATTGGTCCAAAAAATATACCTTGTTGAGGAGAGCTTAGAGGTGAATGGTCTTTTTCCAATCACCTTTCCATTTGATAATCCTATCCTCAATAAAGCCTCATATCTGTTATTGGATAATGAGAGTTAAACCTGATGAGGTCTTCTCCTTTTGTAGACTATTTACCTCAAAGTTTGACATCACATCCTGTCAGCTCAAAACATTTTAGTCATTCTCCTTTGACCTCTCTCACCAACAACTGCAGAGATGCTGCTCACTTGATTGAAAAAAAAAAAAAAAAATTCTGTGAACTCCCCTATTTTTATATACATTATATATAGACTTCACCTTTGTCCATCTGATTGTGTTGTTTGTGTCTATCGTAAAATATTCTCTTGGCTGTGTTGTTATCATTTCAGCTGATTGACATTCCATGTTCCTTGTCCTGTATGTAGACGAATGTTTTGTGCTTCTTATTTAGTTGTTTTTCTCTGTGTCCCTGTGTGAATGCGAGTGGTCATGTTTATGTGTATTTGTGTGTCTGAAAGCGTGTTATTAGTTGTCATGGTGTTCTTCCGACAACTATTTTGCATTTTCTCTGGTTGGATGGAAATGTTGCCATTGAGCACTTGTAACACTGTGTGCTTCAGTAACAGCCACATGCATGGAGGTGTTATGCATTAACTTCCCCAAATAAATAACAGTCAGTGAAAGGATTCACATTTTAGTACTGTACAGTAAAGGTCATACGTATATGGGCATTGGTGGCTCAGTGGTAGGGTACTTTCCTTCCATGCAGAAGGCCCAGGTTCAGTTCCCACCCAAACCCCATCCACTGGATACAGTGCCGGTCCCAAGCACGGATAAAATGAGAGGGTTGGTCTGCTGTGACGACCTTTGACTGGAGCAGCCGAAAGACCAGCAACAACAACAGTAAAGGTCATATCTTCTTTAATGATGTCACTAACAACTCTGTGTTACATATAGTTATGAATAAAAAACAATTAAAAATAAAAAATGGTATACAAAAACATACAAATGAGTACAAAAGTATAAAAATAAAGTCATGGAGTACTTATCAAAAATGCTCCAAAATGGACTTTATAAAATAAAATAAAAAGTATTGTTAATACGCAAGTTTTCAGTGCTACTGTGTTTTAATTTTACCAAATAGCAAGCCAATGACAAACATTTATGTAACATATTTAAAGAACAACTACTATAAAATGTTAGAACTTTAAAAAGAAATATTAAAACACTACAATATAAAGTCTACAAAATGTGAAAAGTAGGCAGTACTTTGTGCTATTTTTTTTTACATAGACCTATAGTTTGGGCTATTAGTTTGTAGTTGTCGTTTTTGTAATGCAAATATAAGTGATAGAAAACTTCTATCTTACATGAGATACTAAAACAAGGAGATTTCAGCATACTGTCTTTAAAAGACTAACGTCAGATTCAAGCTTTAATTCCAGACAGTAGTCGTTCTGAAGCATGTCTATTTAGAGCTTAAGTATTACTTTCTATTGTAAAGGACTCAGAAAGGCTCCAAGTACTTCAGAAGGCACCAGAAGTTTAAAAACATTTGAAAATGATACTTAAAAAAAATGTAAAATCAAGAATATGCAACCTGTTATCACAGAGCACCCAATACAACAAAGAAACAGTAGTAAAGATAGTAGTAGTAGTAAAGAAGGTACTTTTTAGTTTAAAGTCAGTCCTTTTTTTAGACAGGTGCTTTCATAATACAGTTCCAGTTAAGGTCTAAGTGAAGACCATAAAACCTGTTAGGAATGTAAACATATAAAAAAAACAGTACCCCGTGTTTTATTAGTAATTACTGTTTTTAGGTTTCTTTTCAAGAAAGCTCTTAATGTTCTTTATATACCCATGATATTACTGGTAATAAAGACAAGTAATATCAGATAAACCGCTGATATAGTAATTGTACACTTGGCTTTGTTTTACAATGGTTTATCTTTTAAAAATTTGCAAATATATATAATGTGGTCTCACAGCTTAGCTTTTTGCACTGATGCACTTATTTCAAGTATTTCTTTGTGTAAAAAGACCTGTGGCGCATCACAAATGCTTGTCAAAGGTCACGCAATCCAAAGTCACTGCATAAACAAACAAACAAAAAATTATACAAAGTGTTAAGCTGTCCCTTTCTGTGAAAAGTCCAAACTGAAAGGAATCTTGAAAGACTCAGTCTGTGTGTTTTGATCTTTGGCATGACTAACTGATTATTATTATTATTATTTTGCTTCCTATAATTAAATACCTGACATTCTAAAATAAGTCACTTTATGTGTAAACAACTCTGACATTTTGGTAAGTAATCAATGTTTCCATTATTTGGAAAGCAACCAAAAAAAGGTTAAGGGTTAAGAAATCTTAATACTTCTTTCTACTAGAACAAAAACAAAACTGAACTGCCAAAAAAATCACTCACAGGAAAACACAAAACAAAACATGGGACTTCAATAAAAAAAAAAAAATCACAAAACCGTTAAGTGAGATATAATAATGTTAAACTGCTCCAGAATGTCAGCGTTGTCTTTCAAGATCTTTCAACCTGTCCACCAGCATTTCTGTCCATAAAGGCGGAAAAGGCATCATTAGGTAAAACAAGATCCCTGAAAATCAAGTACTTTTGTGTAAAAATTGTATGAGTTCAAAGGTATACGGTCATCAGTTGAAGGTATATGGTCAAACAGCCAGTTCTTGTCGTAACTGAAGTAGGCCGTTAAAAACCCAGCAACATGACTTCTTTTTGTCAAAGCATCACCTGCTGGACACAATCTTATTTGGAGTCTCTAAGATGAAAACAACTGAACCTCTGAAGTTGCCCTTGTGTCTCGTGAAGCCGTTCGGTGCTCTGTTGCTGTAGATATTATGCCAGTGTGACTTTGGCCTGAGAGGACTGGACACTTTTTTAAGCTGCTATTCACAGGCAAAGTAGTCCTTCAAAGGGGCAAAGAGATGTCGGATGACTGGCACACTCCATGAGCGACCTAGCAGTTTCTGTCTGGCACCGCGTCCCATGTTGGACACGTCTGTGTAGTGCACAGGAAACCCGAAAATCCTAAGATAAAAGAGAAGACGTGTAAGTGGCAGTATATTTTAGAAGCTAAAGCAGTAACAGTACCTTATAACTTTTTATACCTTCTTCCGGTTGGAAATTGTTGGAATCCAAGGTTGGAAATTGTATCTTTGTGTGATTTTTTTAAATATATTTAAAAGTGTATGGATAGGACATAAATGATAAAGGCTACCAATTTAATGTTCCCTGAGTTACTCCTGCTGCCACAGCTAGATTAAAATAACATATTTTGCAGCAGTTATATCTAATGGTATAAAACTCTAATGGTATAAAAAAACTTTTGCTGTTTTTTTTTTTTTTACATTTTTGAAAATTGCATATGGAATTGCATATGTATACATTTACACAAAATAATTAATTCATTAATTTAAAGGCTTTTGTTTTCTCTTTTACAGTCACCCTGACCCCTGCATTTCTGTAATTAGGCTTTTTTAGGGGAACTAATTTATTAAAATAGCATTTTTCAGATTGCAACTTGTTTCAAGTCCAATACAGAAATATAATGATCATGACTGTGATTCTGTCTGGGTATAAAATATAAAGTTAATTTGATCTATCTCACCTCTCAAGCTCTGTGCACCACAGAATGTCCTCTTTGCCATTCATGATGACAGGAAAATGCTGGTCTTTACCCTGCTTGATGGAGTTGGAGCGGGTTGTGATAGTACGCACCTTTCCAAACTTGAGACAAGAGATAAAGAGTAACTTCACAAACAGTTTTTAGAAGGCCAAAGTTCATAAATATACACTTTTATAGTACTAGGCTGGTAAATAATGCAATAAATAATAAGAGAAGCCAGTGATGGCCTGTGCAGGTCCTTGCTCTTTGACCAAATCTTTGGTATGTTCATTATACAATTTTGAAAGGTGCGAAAAGTGGAAGCTTACCTTTGCCAGACGGCCATGCTCCAGGCAGTCCTGTAGTTCTAGCTTATCCATGCCAGAGGCACAGAGAGGCCTACAAAAGAGGAGTTTCTCACCATAAGCTTTGTAGTACTGTACCATGTACTGTATATGTGCAAAATGATTCAGTGTTGAAAATGACTGGTCAAAAATAAGAAAATAATTTTTATTATAATTTTTTTTTAAAAATTGCTATAATTGTCCTAACTCTTTTTCGTCTTTAGCACGACCAGTAACAGTGTGAAATGGCTTAGGGTACCTAATTTGAATTAATATTTTTTTATTTCATTTTTCTTCCAGATTGCAGGCTGTGTGAAGGTTTTGTGTAGATGGGTTCCCTGTTGAGTCTGGTTTCTCTCAAGGTTTCTTCCTATTACCATCTCAGGGAGTTTTTCCTTGCCACTGNNNATTGTGTAAAGCTGCTTTGCGACAATGACAATTGTTAAAAGCGCTATACAAATAAAATTGAATTGAATTGAATTGGTTGAGCGTGTTAACTGTCCCGAAACCTTGAATATTTCAGGGCAAGTCTTTGCTTTGCCATGCTCTGATGGAGTTGATGATGGACATGACTTGCAGAGCCCTGTCATAACTGCAGCATACTGCAGTTAATACACAAGGCCTGGCTCCCAGCCTATGGCAATACTGCTGTCTTTTGATTACCTCCTACTGGCACTGTGTGGCCCAAGATCATGAGTGATGTTGAAGTGTGCGAACAAGCTCTGGCAGGATGCATACCTATTCTTTCTGCTTTTTTGTCTGATTATTTATATACACCCTAATGATGGCTTACAGACGGTGAAAGCTCTTTGGACTTCATATAAAGGCAATAGATTCAAAATGCAAATGTCATACTTGAAATCATCTCTGGACATTTCACCTGCCTACTTGTACTTTAAGCTGCATAATAAGTGAATAACACTAACCTTGCCATGGAACGGTTGAGCCATTCTTGTAATTGTTCTTACTTGATACTTTTTGGCTGACCACAAACAAACGTGCTATTCTTCTAACACTGTTCAGTGTCTGTACTTTCTGATCATATTTGTTATTTAATTACAACTAAATATCTGATGTCTTACAGCAGGCCTATATGTAGAAACTGACAAATCGATTTGGATACCTACAGCAAAGTGAAAGATGCGATGTTTGCAACTAGAGACACAATCAATTGCCCAGTGCAGATCATGGCCAGGGCAAAGAGACAGCCTTTGGACCAAAATGCATTGTCATATACTTGCCTACATCTGGGAATATACACTATACACTGTCACATTGGACAGCACTGCAGTGCATTCACTGGAACACACAACTAGTGCTGGTGCCCTGTTCTACCTGAACAGACTATAGTTCCACTTGTTGATTTTGCCCAAACCCGGCATACAGTACTCTCTCAGTGAAGATGTCACTCATACATTTTGAGTGGGTATGGCCCTTAAAAAGCTAGCCCAGCATGCTGGCTTGTTCAAAACAGCCAAGATACGCTCTTGTTATATGCAGGAAAGTAGAATATTTTGGAAAATGGAAAATTGATATTTTTTTGTGATAAACAATTTTTTAATTAAAAGTGCAAAACTAAACAAAAATTTTCTGAAGTCAAGATCTACCGTTCTTAAAATTTGGGTGCTTAATTGGACTGGCATCTGTGGATTTTGAATGCTTGTTCAGCAACCTTGGGCTCTTTGCCTGGTGGGCCACCATATGCGGAAGGCTGTTCTGGTGCCTTTGATTTATGGCCAGCATTTACTTTTTTCTGAGATTTGTGCTGTTTTGGCTTTTCTGTGGGATTTGCTTTGACCGGATTAGATTAGATTAGATTAGATTAGATTAGATTAGATTAGATTAGAGGATGGGCTGGTTTTTGGTCCCCGTGGGCATGGGTGAGCTTTGGGTGCTCATGATCCTGACACCAGTTTACTGGTATATAATTGATAATTAATATTAATGAGTTAATGTTATATGGTGTTAATGTTACAGCTGATTAGTGTAGTCAGAACGTGTCTTCTTCCATTAACCGCCGCTTGATGTGCCATGTAACCACCTGCATGGCATGTGTCACTTGCAGACATTTTGAAATTGTGAAATGGAATTGGCATAGAGTTCATCTTCATCTACCCTCACCGGATTTTACTAAAATGAATATTGCACTGTCACAACCCATGCGTTCAGTGGTGAGTTTGAATGATACTCGACTTTAATACAATAGAGTACAATGACTCATGATGACACTCCTACAATAACAACACCCTGATTTATTCTCGTCCTCAGTAGGATGTGAAATTAATTATTGAGTGGTTCTCAGTCTCAATAGGGAATGGAAGTTGTGTAAATATTGGGTATTCACTAGTACTAAAGGAAATCTGCTCTGGTGGTCTAGAATTAAAATATGTAGAAGGTAGTAGAAATGAGTGAAACCACTCTGGCAGTCCTCCACACTGTTGTAGAGTCATTACTCATCATAAACATGGGATTATTATAGGGGATGCAGGGGATTATGGGATGTTGATTTTCATTTTAGGATGAACTCACTGAACTCACACTCTGCATTTAATTAAGAAGATTTATATAAAATAATGCAACTTTTAAAGCTGTTTTTACAAGTTCATCCCTATGAGACAGAAATCATCCAACAGGATCTTTTTACAGGATCCCAGTATGGAATATGTGAGATTATGACAACTTCTTAGGAAGCCTAATTCAAATACTGTACTACAGGTAAACTAAAGAAATAAGAAACAATGTTCAAAATGTATATTACCTATTCATTCCTGGCAGGTTGCCCCAGAAATATCTTGCTCTGTGCGCTGCTGAGACTTCAATCGCGTCAATCATCACTGGATTACACTAGATTATAAAAAATATATATATATAAAAAATAAGCACAAACCCGTTAATATATTAAGTACATAAATGCATAGGTTAAAATTACAGCTAGTTAATCTATATATTACTACTCTGTTATGAAGAAAGAGTACCAGCACTCCAGTTTACTATAGTCTTCCTGCACTCCAGCGTCAATTGTTAAATTAATCGTTAGATTAATCGTTTAATCGTTATAATCTCAGCAGATCCCTTTGACTTTGAACAAGCAAAATATTTTGAGAGAAACATTCGAGAGGAACACAAACCTCAAGGAAGCGGGAAATGTCCCGTTTATCATTGACGCCCATCGCAACCACGTTCTCAAACATCCAGAAGAAGGGCCGGTCTTCTCCCTCCTTTGGCTTTGCTTCACTCAGCAGCCGATAGAACTCAAAGAACAGACGTCCAGTACCTTCTGCAAACAGGACACACGCAATGTGTTTTGTGTGGTGATCACTCTCTTACTCATCTTCTATACCGCTTTATCCTGTATTCAGGGTCGGGGGGGACCTGGAGCCAATCCCAGGAGGCTTAGGGCACGAGGCAGGGTACACTCTGGACAGGGTGCCAATCCACCAGGGCACACACACAAACACACACTCAAAGATGTTTAGGAATATAAGTTTTTATTATTATTGTTGGTTTAGCATGTCATGTTTCATGCATGTTTATCCACTTTCTGTGGATAAAAGGACAATGACTCTGATAAGACTTGCTTACTAGCTCCTTCTCTAGGGAGCATAAAGAATGAATCACAGACCATTGGAAAAAAGCTCATGTGGTCTGATGAGTCCAGATTTACCTTGTTCCAGACCAATGAGACTGATGGGCACATGAGGGTAAGAAGAATTTGAATTTAAGAAGAGAGGCGAATGAGACGAATGATGCACCCATCATGCCTAGTGCCTACTGTACAAGCCTGTGGGGGCAGTGTTATAATTTGGGGTTGGTTCTGAGGGTTGAGTCTGGGTAGATGAATATACTGAATGACCAGGATTTCCATTCATGGATTTTTTTGGGGGGGCATATTCCAAGATGACATTGCTAGGAATTTTATTCGGCTGGGCAGTGTAGACAGACAGACAGATGTTTTACCATAAAGGCCCTTCCTGGCCGGATTGACGATTGACAGATCATTACACGGACTTCCACCAATCACCAAGTCAAATGGTCCCCACTCTGCAATCTGTGGAGGACAAAACATAGTGTTCATCAGCCAATTACACCTTCACCTCTCTTGACTCAATATTCTAGATAATGCTGATGCAATTCTACCCATAGTGAAAGAAGTACACAAATCCTGTGTTTGAGTAAAAGTAGAGACACCCTAGGTAAAATAATACTCCAGTAGAAGTTGAAGTCCTCCATTAATATTTCCACTTTAGTAAAAGTATAAACTATGATATCTTAAAGTAGAACTACATGCCACATGACATGCATTTTTAATCATTTTTTTCCACCCATAAGTAATGAAAGAAAGAATGATAGATTTCTCATAATGTAGTGGAGTACAAATTATGATATTTTACTTTTAATTATAGTGGAGCAAATATCCGCTAAATAAAAATATTTAAATACAGTATAGATACGTAAAAATGTACAGTAACAAATTACATTTTCTTTCATTACTGTTTATAAAGTTCAAAAAAAGTTCAACAATTGTTACTTTTTTTTTTTTTTTTAAACTCATTGTGTACTAAAAGCTACTGTATATCATTCATAGGTCTTAGCATTTCAAACATCAGGTCTTGCACTGACAAGCAGCACAAAGCCCCTGACTAACAGGAAATCCCTGCATGTCAGTGAACACATGCACATAAATTGTGGTCACACTTTTTGTGATTAGAGGTCACTGGGGTGTGGAAAACACAGATACATCTCGAGTGTGTGCACAAACACAGAAATTAAGAAACACAAATAGACACCTCCAAAGCACCCTGTCTGTGAGAACTCTCTGATATTGCAGGCACATCTGTGTGTCTATGTGTGTGTGTGTGTGTGTGAAAGAGTGTGTATGCAGCTGGATTCTATTCAGCCTCTTTTCATGCTTCCCACATCCAGCTCCAGGCTCCTGCCCTCCCCTTCTCTTTACTGCCCTTTTCATTCTTCCCTTGTCCCCCTCCCACCTCAATCCAGGCTCTGCCGAATGACAATGGGGTGAACTGGTGACTGAGCATGGAGATCAATGAATGGATGAAAGGGTGGATGGTGAAGTGAATGAGTGAATGTGTAAAGGAGGGATTTAGGATTGCTTTGTGCTCTGCTTTTGAGGAGTGTGTGTGTGTGTGTGTGTGTGTGTGTGTGTGTGTGTGTGTGTGTGTGTGTGTGTGTGTGTGTGTGTGTGTGAATGACAGTGGACAAGAGAAAGGGGGAGCCAGAAACTGAAAGCCAAACAGGGAGGAAGTAAAGGGGAGCAGGAACTACAAAAGCCAGACTCCTCTCCAGTGGACCGATTGCTCTTATCAAGAGCTGTTGCAACATGCAACTCACAACAAAGCAAATAACAGGTTTATACCAGGTGTGTGTGAGAGAGAGAGAGAATGAGAGACAGATAGAGAATGACTGCAGTTAACATTCTAATCTCGAGGTGACTGTGGGACTCGGTTTACAATGGCAGAAACTCAACACAGCTGAAGGAAAACATTGCCAAAGGCATGCTGACTTCTCTGCTTACATTTTTCCGGGTGATATTTCGAACGTCGTTCACATATTGGATTCTTCCTTCATGCCGGACGACTCCCACGGATATGGAGTCCTCGCACACCTCTGAGGCAATATATGCATCAATCTTAAAGCCCAAATCCTTCAGCACCAGGTAACCTACAAGCGACAGGCCAAGAAACAGATATATATATTTACAACATTTCCTGAAAGTGACCTATAATCTGAATAAGAAAGCATGTCCTTAAAGGAATCCTCCAGCATTTATCACCTAACCTACCATATGTAGCACACACACGCCCCCAAAACAGTATTCAAAAGTTCAAAAAAGTTTTTTTTGAAAGACTTCATAATCAACCACAAATCATGGGACTGTTTTAACAAAGCTGTAATTATATGTAAGCAGTCAAAAGCATCTTTGATTGCTAGAACCCACCAAACATTTTCCCCTTTGAAAATGAGGCTCATAATTTCACACCTGAAACTACATTCCCCCAACACCCCCCCCCCCCCCCCCCGCTTGCTAATACAAAACACCATTTTTCCCTTGCAATAAAAATATAATAATAAATAAAAAGGATGTTTATACAAATTTAGACCTATAAGAATTAAAAATTCTAAATAAATTAGCAATGAGCAAAGTGTTTCACAAAAATATGGTCTTCCACTGCCAATATTTATTATACAAGATCTTACAATGTACTGTAAGTGTGTGTAAATCTATCAATAAAGAGAACTGTATCTGCTGTAATTGTACTTTCTTCAGGTACAGTTGATAGACATCATGTTAAGACAAATTGAAAGAGTCCTGTAATGCAAGTTAAAACATAACACGTGCAGACAAAACGTACCTGTGGCAATGCCATCAAACAGTGACAGAACTCTAATTGGACGCCTTTGCTCTGCTGGAACTGCTGGGAAAATTTTGGGGCTTTCCTTCAAGGACAAAATGACACAAGAATGATTAGTCAAAGTTAACATTAAACCAGCAGAACAGTGCATTCTTCACAACTTTAACAAATTCTAAGTACTTCATACGTATATAGTGCACTTCAAACACTTAGACTATTGTGGAATTCCTTTTTGTAGTTTAATTCAAAAAGTGAAACCTTGTATATTCCAGATTCATTATACATTCATTATACTTAAAACTATTTATTGTAATGATTGTGGCTTACAGCTCATGAAAAAAAAAAATCGCAAAATATTGGGATATTTCATTTGAAGTATATTCATAGGAAGTTGACTGGAAGTGAAAAAGTGTGGTAGGAAAGGTGTACAAGCATCAGTGATAACTGCAGCCTTCACAGAGACTGGAGTCAGTGCATCTTCAGAAAGTGGGCTACAACTGTTCATGCTCCTCCTGAACCAGAGACTAAGGTCATAAGCGTCTTACTTGGGCTATGAAGAACAATAAGTGGACCATTGCTCAGTGGTCCAAAGTCCTCTTTTCAGATTAATGCATATTTTGCATTTCATTTGGAAATCAAGGTCCCAGAATCTGGAGGAACAGAGGAGAGGCACAGAATCCAAGCTACTTGAAGTCCAGTGCGTATTTTCCATAGTCAGTGATGATTGGAGGTACCATGTCATCTGCTGGTCTTCGTTCACTGTGTTTTATCAAGTCCAAAGTCAAAGCAGCTAGGACATTTAAGAGCACTTCATGAGCTGACGAGCTTTATGGGAATGATGATTTTGTTTTCCATCATGACTTACTGGTTTGATGACCATAATATTACTGTGATTGATTGGCCAGTCAACTCCCCTGACCCGAACCCATAGAGAATCTATGGGGTATTGTTAAGACGAAGATAAGAAACACCTGGTGCAACAATACAGATGAGCTGAAGGCTGCTATCAAAGCAACCTGGTCTTCAATAATGCCTCAGCAGTGCTGCAGTGCCATGCCGCATTGATGCAATATTTTGTGCTAGAGGAGCCTTAAGTATTATGTGCATAAATCAACACAATGTTTGCAGATGTTTTTTTGATTGATTTTATATTGATATTTACATTTTATGAGATCCTGGATTTTGTTATTTTCATGAACTGTAAGCTGTAATCATTGAAGTTGACAAAAAAATAAATGCTTGAAATATTTAACTTTACATGTATTGAATGTAGAATATATGAGAGTTTCACTTGGAAAAGTGCAATCAGCCCTGATCAAACATTTACATACACTTAAATGTTTGGTCTGAAAGAAACATGATTAAATGGCTGTTAAGGGTAAGGTTCCACATCTGTGACTTTTTTATTGTAATTAGTGTATGTGTATAAATGAGTTTCATAGCTCTTTGACAAAGATCTCACATCATGCTGTGATAATAAATGGCTAAATAAAATAAAAATTTTCTGCATGAGCTGTGATATAAAAAAAAGGGCCAATGTTTCATAAATTCTGTCAGGGTACATAAACATAACCACCAATCTGCCAACACTAACACCACTTCCAGGTGAACTGAGTAACACTGACAATCAATTATATACCAATAAAATGGTGACTGGACCATGCACACCAAAGGCTCATCTGTTCCTGTGGGGACCAAAGGCTAGACTCACTCACTCTTCTTCTATACCGCTTTATCCTGTATTCAAGGTTATGGGGGGCCTGTAGCCTATCCCAGGAGACTTAGGGAACAAGGCGGGGGACAGTGCCAATCCATCACAGGGCACACACATACACTCACTCAGACACTACAGGCAATTTGGGAACATCAATTAGCCTAATCTGCATGTCTTTGGACTGTGGGAGGAAACCTACCAAGCACGGGGAGAACATGCAAACTTCATGCACACAGAGATTGGAATCGAACCTGACCGGGAATCGAACCTGGGCCGTGGAGGTGCAAGGCGACAGACAGTGCTAACCATTCCACCACCGTGGAGCCTCAAAGGCTAACCTGTCTGGTCTAATTCCACAGAAATGCCAATGTAGCACAATTTGCTTAAAAACGTTAATGTTGGCTATAAAGGAAAGGTTGCAGAAGGCTCAGCGCATCACGCCTGCCATGTATGGGGCTTATCAGGCAAAGTGTTCAAGGTTGTTGATCAGGCCTCCAAATTCCCCAAATGCCGATCCGAACAAGCATCCACGGAAGGCACCGTATAAACAAGTCCGATCCATGGAGGCTCCACCCCGCAACCTACAGCACCCAAAGGATCCGCTGCCAATATCCTGGTGCCATGTTATGGTTGACATATGAAAAAATGTAAATATATATTTTTTTATCATTGTGCAGTAAGAAAGAACTCACAAACTCCTGTCCATTGTCGTTGACAAAAAACTCCTGTAGTTTAAGGCTCCAATCATGACGTCTCTTTAGCACTCCATATTGCTGCAATGGCTGACACATATAACACAGCCACGGGTCCAAATCCCTGGCACTGTTTGACGCTCCTGCACCCACCAGCAGGTCCAAACAATCCACACAGAAACACCTGAGGAGAGAGAAGGAGGCAGAGAAAGAAAGGCGAGAAATAAAACAACAGGACACACAAGGAAACAAGGGATACATGGTATATGAGTGAATATACAAAAATAAGAATGAAGGGTGCATGGAGTATGATATGGGCATGTGTATAGCAGGGCTCTACATTTATGACCACTGTGTCATTTTCGTATCTCCATCCAAATATGTCTTCAAAGCCTAGAGCTTATGATTATTGTTCTAAATTGTTCTATTGTTGTGCTTCGGATATTCTATTCTATTCTATTTGTTATCCTACCCGGCAAGTCCTCGTGCTAGACAGAAACTAAGTCGTGTCAGTGCTTGTCTTAAAAAAAAAGAAGAAAAAATTAACAGTTTTGTTTTGAAAACCGAGAAGTCATGCAAGAGTTGCGAAAATGGGGGGAAAAAAAAACCTAATAACATCCGTAATATGAATCATGGCTAATTTCATTCTATTAAAATAATAACTAATATTGATTATATAATCAGTATACTAAATATATAACAATTAAAAACACACATTTACCTTTAATGTCTATAAAAAAGGCAAAATATTATATCAGTGGAAGTTTTTTTTTTTTTTTTGAATGCTTTATTTTAAAAGCAGGATGTCACTGGTATTGTAGTTCTTGACACTGCTTCCATTATCTTCCATTCTTATCTGCAGATATTTTATTCTGGCACAGGTTTTACGAGAGGTACCTTCCTGCTGCATCCATCCCATTTTTCTTTTCCTGTTCCACCCTTTTTTTTTTTTGATTGAATGGTTCAGATGTTCAATTATTTTTCTATCCTACTGTAAATGAAGAAAATACCCTGCTTTAGTAAGCTTCTATGGTAATGAACTGATATTTGACAGAAACGTTTAAACTCTACTGTTCTGAGCTTTCATATTAGATTCAAATCTGTCTGTGTGTGCGCATGTGTTTGTGGGTGGGTGGTTGTATGGGAGTGTGTGTGGGTGTGCGATGCTGAACCTGCAGCAGTTGGCATTGCCACAAAGTAGCACTTCTCGGCCTCCACAGCACACGGTGCAGTACGACTGATAGCCATCGTCATCATACATATAGGAGATCTCTAAATATACATCCTAACACACACACACACACACACACACACACACACACACACACACACACACACACACACACACACACAGGGGACAGAAAAAGAAAGAGAGAGAAAAAATGAAACAAGTCTTAAATTATGATGTCAGATTTATAGGGATCATAATTAAGATGAAGAAAAATCCAAGTCCTAGCTTTAATCCAATCAATTAAAATACAACGACCGTAAATAACCGTGTCGTACACCTTAACATGCCGTTCTGTCCCTTCATGAGATATAAAAGTTTTTTTGTTATAATGAGCTGAAACTATTTGCACTGCCTTGTACATGTTCACACATGGTGTAGTCACTCAGACGATGAATAATTCAGTCTGATGGAGTTTTCACCTTGCATGCTTGACAAAGGCCTCCTTCAAACAGGGGGTGAAAGGTTGCTGCTCTTGTCTTGCCACAAGACACGCAGAACTCTGCAAGTATTGGGGAAAGAGAGGAGGTGGCGGTTACAGGAGGAAATAAAATCAGGATCATTATATGGTGTAGTAAAGAAGGAAATGTATATGTATATGCTGGGCAAAAATCATACCTTCTATACTTCTGTGATTCTTCAAGACTTCATGAACCATTTGTTCTGAAAAGGAAAATAAGAACGAGATAAAATATGCTAAGAAAACTAACTGAAGAAAAATGAATTCCTGTTAGATTCATAGTCATAAAGTTCATTTTTTACACCAGATTATTACTTTTAGGTCAAAATCACCAGAACTGCTCATGTTCATTAGAGATACACAGCTTTTATCCATCCACAATATGTCAGCCCTACTAAACGGCATATACTGACCTCTACTGTAGATGTCCTCACTGGCTGATTTGGCTTTGCACATGCTGAGTCTGGCCCTCTTAGCAGACGGTGCAAGCTCCGGTGGATTGGACTCCAGAAGTTTAGCCTGCAGCATTGTACTCTCCGAAACTGCTGGGAACAAACAGCACTCAGCTGTGAAAGACAAACCACTATGTTACTCAATAATCACATACACTCCCATACACACACACACACACCCACATACACACAAACAGGCCCATAAAAACTCCTGAAGTTTCTCTGGCAGGGCATGTGAGAGATCTCATACAGTATACATCAAGGGTGCGTTTTTACATTTGAACAGCTTCCCGTAGCCTGAGAGGCAAAGTGCTATTATAGAACCAGAGCAGAATAGAAATTATTATGCAAACGTTGACAATATGTTGCATTTTTTCAACCCATTGTAAGTGTAACAAATTGGATCAGGTGTCAATCGAGATTAACAGCGGACTGGTAACTCGGATGGTGGTCCCTTTTTTTTTAATGGGACCAAATAATGTTTTCCATTAGAGCAGGATAATACTCCGAAGTCTCCCAGTAAAGGTCAGTCCTAGAGTTCTAGAGAACATGGTTTTATCCCTTTACTTTGGGTTTGAGATACTGCACAAGTACAAGTACAGTTTGTTCATCTGTGCAGTCCAGTCGTTGTGTGAGCGCAGTAAGAGGTGTCTTTCGCATTAAGTAAAAAAAAAAAAAACAACATTTAAGGTGGGTATTGGACTTAAAGGTGTGTCTTGTTTTCACTCCTGTTTGTTGTTTCTATGGACAGTCAAGCATGGAGTGCTGGAGGTAACAGGGCTCTCTCAGATGTTGCTCTCTTGTCATCGTCTAAAGAGGCTCTCTGATACGCACTCAAGCATTTTGTTACCGAGTTTGAAGTGGAAGGGATGACAATCAACACCTCCGAGCCAGGGGCCATGGCTGTCTCCCAGGAAAAAGGGGGAGATTTCTGCAGCTGACTGGAGAGACGCTGCCCCTGGTGGAGGAGTTTACAAATACCAAAGGACGGTATGCACAAGTGATGGAAAAAAAGGTTCACTAAATATGAATAAATAAGTAAATGGATCAGGTCAGCTGCAAGATCATTAAAATCGCTACACTGGTTTGTGGTTATGAAGCAGGAACTCGGTCTTTGGGCAGAGCTCTCTGTTTACAAGGTCTTTATTGTCAACTGTGATCAGTGGCTGTGGGTTGTAACCAACTGAACCAAACCTAAGGGCAGATTCAGGCCTCACTGGAGAGATCATATCTCACAGTATCCTTGGGGATTCCCAGGAGGAGCTGAATTCAGGGCTGGTTATACAGATTTCTGGACTGGTCTTCTCTGTCTGTTACCGCCATGATCCCCAAAGGAAAAGGAAAAGGAATTAATAAACGAATGCACAGTTGAGTGAATAGCTGGTTTAAAACCATTCCAGTGTTACTTGAGACAGCTTACAAGAAAACGGAAACGGCAAGAATAGTGAAAAGAAATCACAAAAGGTTCCATTTAAATCAAGAATTTACATCTGATGAGCGTCAAGTGACGATATGCCAATTTGGCAATATTTCTGCTTGACTGGCTGGCGTCAACTGTGCCAGTTGGTGCTGCATCGATTTGTGAGTTATCATTTAAGGGTGTATTTTGTGACCCCACTGAGCAAAACATGGCCGTTATTTTTCTAATGGTGATACTGTATAAAGAGCACAATTACAGGGAGAGATGACAAATTTCCAGCAAGCACAGTCTGTAGACATGAAGCAGGACATTCAGCATGGTGAGTTACATCATTTTCATGCCCACCAATTAAATGGTGCTGTGTCCACTTCCAGACAAGGACAGAAAGCAGTAGGTTATGTAATGCATGTGCGTTCATGATGAGTGCTGTGAAGGGCTGAGTAAAGATTAGAGGAGTGTAAGAAGCAGCGAGAGGGACTGGGCATGTAAAGGGCTAGGCAGAGCTGCGTAAGTCAATAGATTTTAGATTTTTTATTCACTTGCTACATGTGTATGTTTGGGTGTGTGGATATATCCCATCTGGTGTCAATTCAACAGCCTTGCACCCAGTGTTTCCCGAGATAGGCTCTGGAAGCACCACAACTAACATAAAATAGTAACTAAATATGAATCAATAAATAACACGTCACAGTTTTTTTAATTTCTGTGTTTTTACCGATCCCGGGACACAATTCTCTCCTATAGTGTTAAGCGTAAGAAATCTATGATCATTCCTCATTAGATTACATTACATTACAGTCATCTCTCCAGGTCCTCCAAGGTCCTGTGTTGTAGCCTTTCCACTTCAGCTCACTCCACTTGTGTTTAATGGAGTTTGGGTCAATGAACAAGGATGACCGTGGCAAATGCTCGAGTCTCAGGTCATTAACCTTTTTTTGTGTAGACTTGAATTCATTTTAGGGTCAACGTCCTGTTGAAAGGGCGAAGCACAACTCAGCTTACATGCAGTTAATGATGTTATTTCTTAAGATGGTTTGCAGGGCCTTTGGAGTCCCAAATGATTAGAGTACTTTCAAACTAAATATGAGTGGGGATTATATTCTTTGTATTTATAGCTAAATCACCCTTTGTCTGTTGACAAAAAGCTCTATTTTTGTCTTGTATGACCATAGAACCAAGTGACCTATGGGTGCTTCCGTTTGTGGTTTATTGACAGAACCCATCGCCCTGGTAGGCATTTAATTTCAGACTGTTTTAATTGTGTTAATTATTGCACATGGAAATTCCAGATGTGTAGTTTTATAGCTATTGCCTGATCGATTCCGTAACCTACCAGAAGTCCTGATCAGGGTCAAGGATCTGGAACCTACCTGAATACCGGAAGACCAAAGGTACTGTAGATATATGCAAAGACTGGGATACATGCTGAATGAAATGACAGTCAGTCAACACATACACACACATACTGTACGTTCACATTTACAGGGAGGAATCCAGGCACATAGAAGGAGAACGTGTAAGACTCGGCACACACTGTAACCTGAGCTCGGGATCAAACAGGGACCCTGCAGAACCGGCAATGGTACTCTCAGCGCCACCATGACAAATATGTTGATGGATAACTAGGGGGAATTTGACCTCTACATGACACATGCTTTTCACGTGGTTTTATTTGAATGCTAAAATATGGTTCTGTTCAAATATGTTTTTGGTAACATTTAAAAATTACATTACAATACACTTACTGCCATTAAAGGTTTGATTTTTCCTCATATATTCAGTTTATGGTTAAGCGAAAGTGCTAGAGAGGCTGAATATAGCTCTGAAATGACATACTCTTCTAATGTTTAGATGTATCCAGGGAACTCATTTCATCTCCATTAGTAAGGTAACAATAAATAAAAAAAGTTTTTGTTGTTGTTGTTTTGAAAATATGCAGTTGATGATGAAAATGTAATTTCTCTTCCCAATCGGAATGTAAGCACTCTCTCAAATAGCATGTAGGAAAATGTCTTGACAAGTATTCGAGTGAGTATTATCTCATGTTTCTGCCCTGAATCATGTGTAGTAAGTACACTAAACAAACACAAAACCATGTGAGGTAAATCACAAACACAGAGAAAGCTTGTAGTCTTTGAAAGTGCAAAAATCTCATATTTCAGCTATGAGTTATGTGTTTTAAGCACTAAATAAACCAAAATTTCCCCCCTTGTTTGAGTTTCCTTCTTCACACTAATCATGATCAGCATAGCTGCGGCATAAACGAAGAAACTCCACTTAGTGTGTGTGTTGAAAGACTGTACATTTTATTTTAAAAAATTATAAAATTTAAATAAAAGATGCACAAATTATGAAGAGGACTTTCTCAGTTCTCTGTTGTTGATGTAAGGATTAATTAAGAGGAACTTCGAGTATTCTGGGATATTCCTACTCACAGGAGTTTTCTTTGGGTTTGAGTCCCTCTTTGCCCTTGGGAAGGAAGCCGCTGTGAGCCCAGTCCAGCATGGGTTTCACCTGGTCATCTGGATTATCCGAATCACACAGAGGAAATGTCTTCTCAGCACGTATGCTCGCCATCTAGTGAAAAGCAATGATATAGAGGAGAGAACATTTTGATGACGTATTTTTAATGCATAATTCCTTCTTCAGTTAAATACTGTACAAGCAAGCCAAATATGGAATGTAGTACAGTACGTGAATCCATGTGTATGTTAAAATACAGATACGCTAATGCCAAAATGGCTCCCGAAACAGTCTGATGCAGCTTAATAATGTGTCATTTCCATCGAGGCAGCAAATCAAAACAAAAGATGCTATGCTGTTGGCCTTTTGGTTGGCTTGCTGGTACTCATTACTAAGCAGCGAGTGTCTTATTAGAAACATCCGAGGATGCAGTGTCTACATATGATGGTGAAGTGTAACACTTTGTGTCAGAGCTCAACTGTGGAAGCTCTGGTCATTACCATACTGGCAGGGGCCAACTCAGTCGAAACGCTGGTTGATCTATAAATGGGCAACCAGGCGGAACAAATGGAGCCTGGCAGTTGGTTGCAATGCGCCGACTTACCTCAACCTAGCTAGTAGGATGGGAATAGTATGGACTATCAAGTTACCTAGGTGACGATCCAATTTATATTTAAATTTTGGTTCTATTCAATTCCTGACTCTATATGCATTTTATCTTTTCAAATTTTGTTAACATGGCAAATAATTAACTCCTACAATACAGACAGTGAATATGTGTGAGAACTGCCACTTCTGCCACAAAAGAATTGCGATACGTCACTGGATACATTTTCCCCCCATCTTTATTAGCTTAGCTTACAATTATATGATGGTTAACTTTGCATTTAATTGAACTATGCCATCCATACCCTACACGCCGACCCACATTAACTCCTACATTTCTTATGATAAGTTAAACTGCAACATTCTGAATGTCACGTTCACTAATTCCAGTTAGCTAGTTAGCTAAAGTGACCGCAGACAGTTAGCCATTCGACAACATTCAAACTTTTCTCTCCTTTTCTAAAATTTCTGGGTTTCAGATCTGGTGACTGGGAAGACATATGCTACACGTATCACATCCACAGCATATGATGCATTGATACTCATCCAACCATTCAGTAAACACTTAATTCTTGTTTTATAAAGGAAGCCCTAACTCCCCTTGAAGTACCTTTAAAGGGACAAATAAAGCCAAACCAGGCCAACAAAATGTCCCCTAGAACATAACAAACACATTATCTGGTATTTAACATAAAGAGCTAACATTGTTTTATCCAACAAATTGCAAATTTCTTAACCTAGCTAATTATACACTATTATTATACAGTTTATAGTATTATCATAGTCTAGAGTATAATATGAATACATAGTGTTCTGTAATGCATTACAGAAAAAAGCTGCATTGGCACCAAATAAAGGTTGGGCAATGTTTCTATTCATGGATTACTTTTTTGATTCTTGCTCTGAAAACATTTTCTCTTACTTTACCTAGCAGTCTCAACTTAATTTACTCAATTACTCAATATCAACTACTGCCTTTGCTTAATAATTGACATGATTAGCATAAAAAATATAGTTTGCACCAACCTGTTTTCTATTTACATTAATAAAGCGGATAGGCTGTGTCACTCAAAGACACTATATTAATGCAAAAAGGGTTTAATAAATTGTGTTTAAGGATGTGGGATTACTTTTTAAAAGTATGGCATTAATCAAACTTAATCAAACACGAAATGGAGAACAATTATCCATAGTACATCACACGAAAGGTGGGAAAGCTGCAGGAAGAACACGGCAAGAAGTGCAGACATGAAAGTCTCCGGTTCTCGAGCGTGCCTGGACTTGCTGACCTTTGTGTCGTTTTAGTTGTACACCTTATTCACTAAAGGAAGGCAATTAGGGGAGCTTTCGGGGGAATTCCACAAAGCTTTCAGATAAATGTTTACCTAGACTCTTATCTTTCAGTCTTTTAAATATACACAGTCGCTGGTATATACTCAGCTGGACAAACAGAATGCAGATGTCGCAATGTGTGTGCTACCTTCCTTATATTTAACACAGCATTTGCGCGGGTCCATCAAGTTTCCATTAAAACTACATTACTGAAACCTTATGTGCCACGATCATCAACGTCAGCATTTATCCAATCAAACGTCTTACCTCCAGGGCCTGGAATATGGCTCTGCGGTAGGAAGCCAGCTTTGTATATGAGGACTGATTGAAGAATTTGGAGAAAGCTGTGATGGAATCCAGTTTGTCTGCAGACACCTGCAAGCCAACCACACACAGACCTCGCACTTTATTCACCACATAATTGCATTTCTTTGTTACTGTGGAGTTGTTCAGCTTTGTTGTAATATCTCCCATGTTTTCCAGAGTCAGACTCACCTCAGAGAACTTGCCATCACCAAACCACTGAAGCCAGCGCATGCCATGTGATGCCTGTCTCTTCCCTGTGGCTCTCCAGGTCACCACCATGCCAGGCCACCATGAGAATCCCTTAATTTTGCCCCATACCAGCTCCCCAATTCCAAAGCCCTTATTGTCCTACAAGGGACATATGATTAAGTAAGAACATGGACAGATATTTCAAAGGTTGACATAAATTACCTTTTAAAATATTGAATGACACTATAATATAATATAATAAAATAACATATGACGATTATTAAATAATAGAATATCATCAGGCTACAGCTGATTTAACAGAAATATTCTATACTGAAAAAGCTAAATGTTGCATTCTCCTACAAAAGCATGAAAGAACATCCAGTTTAGCATGGTCATCCTGTTTATCATTACAGTTATGAAGACCGCATCTACAGGACTTGTCTGAGCATGACATTCATTATCAATTTAGTTACTGTGCACTTTTATTTCTTGTTTGTTTCCTAGAGCTTTTCTACACATACAGTTACAGTCAATAGAGACTCTCTGACTCACAATGGCAGAATTCAAAAACTAACGGTCTCTTTGAGGATGTTGCCATTGAGCTCTGTAAAGATGTATCTGATGGGCTTTGTAAAGTTTAACCCTCAGGCTAGACAATGACACAAAAAATGTCTGTCTGCAGTTGAAAAAAAAGAGACTCTTGTTACTTTTAAAGGACAGGTGGACAAACAGAATTGAAGTCGAATGTAAAAGAAAAAAGGGGGACAAGACAAGACAAGACAAGACAGGAGGACATGCACTATACATGGCCGCACTGAGCTGGTGTGTGGGTGTGTGTACATTGTATTCAGGCTGGCTGGTCGTGTCGGTAGTGGAGGTGGATGTAGTGCTGCTTTGAGCCGAGTCTTTAGAGTCCTGCTCCATCAGCTCTAGCTGGGGGCCTTCGGGAAAACTGGGAACCTACACACACAAAAGGTACAAGTTTGTTAGTTTGGAGAACAAAAAACTCTATACTTCTATACTAAACTAAGTGCTAACCCCTTTACTTACTGCACCTGCAGGAGATTTGTGATGGCCAACACCATTTCTTGTTCAGGGAATAGGACACAATAACCTGATCCTTACTTTCTTTTTTGTGAAAGGCGGTTGGGATGGCTACTACAACAACAAGGACAAGCAAACATACTGTCTACTGTTCTTTGATGACTTTATTATTTAGTTAGTACAAAAACATTCCTGATTAAACATCAGTATTTCAACACAAAATTGAAAATTACGTGAAAATATTTGTATGCCAGAAAAGAAAGCAGCATATTTTATAAGCACCCACTTTTTTAGGCAAAAAACAAACTGGAAGCTAGAGGGTTTTGCATGGAAAAAAAGAAGCAGGTACAACAGTCAAAGTCCTCAGAAGAACTGTGGCTGGTTCTGCAGGATGCTCAGTAAAACTTCAAATTCAAATTTTCTTTGTCACATACACAGTCATACACAGTACGATATGCAGTGAAATGCTTATACGACTGCTCGTGACCTTAATCAAGAAATAAATTATGGAATAGAATAAGAATCAAATATTGGAAAACGTAGTTGTAGAAAAAAATAGAACAAAATATAAAATTAAATTTTTTTTTTTTTTTTCTATACCGCTTTATCCTGTATTCAGGGTCGCAGGGGGCCTGGAGCCTATCCCAGGAGGCTTAGGGTACACCCTGGACTGGGTGCCAATCCATCGCAGGGCACACACACACACACACACATACACACACTCATAGACTACAGGCAATTTGGGAACGCCAATTAGCCTAACCTGCATATCTTTGGACTGTGGGAGGAAACCGGAGTACCCCGAGGAAACCCACCAAGCACAGGGAGAACATGCAAACTCCATGCCCACAGAGATGGGAATCGAGCCTGGTGGTGTAAGGCGAC
>JAQMYL010000015.1:13692261-13713339 GCA_030014365.1 Clarias pachynema | reverse complement strand
GAAAACATGCAAACTCCATGCACACAGAGACAGGAATCAAGCCTGGCCAGGAATCGAACCCGGAACCTTGAGGTGCAAGGCGACTGTGCTAACCACTACACCACCATGCCGCCTATATTTTTTTAATTAGCTGTAAAAAATATATAGACAATATGGCTGTACAAATATGGAAAATATGGAAAGTGTTGTGGAAATTCACATAGAATTTAAATAGAAGTGTCCGGGGAGTATGCAAATATGCATGATTGTGAACATGGCCATTAATGTGCAATGTGCAAAAGTGTGCAAAATTAAATGAAATAGAAATGTAAAACTGCACAGACCGTACCAGAGACTAAAGCGTCCTCGTTGACACACCAAATACGGACTTTCATTAATTACTGTTTACTGGTCTTATTTTTTTATGCATGTTTATTTATGTTTGTTTGAAGACTTTCATTTTGTAATTTTCCGAAGAACAGACTTATTGGAATCCACCGGCCCCCACACACCCCCACATACTCCCACACACTCCCACACACAGTATACATAATTCTGTTACAATTACTTCCTGTTGAAGCTGCACATACACCGTTAAGTTGGGGTTATCTTCAAAATGTTGAAGTGTTCCTATAAGATATGAATCCGATGAGGGTCAATACTAAAACGCCTGCAGCGGAAGGAAAAAAAAAAGGAGAACCCGCATGTGGGAAAAATAGATTCAAAGCATGAAAAACAAAGCATGAAAGCTGACGGACCAGAGATAAAAACCTATAAAAACCTATAAATGAGACCCTGATGAAATGGAAATTCAGCTTAAGAAATGAAGCGTCTTAAAAAAACAGGAAGCCTACTTAAGAGGCGGACAAAGAACTTCGCTGGGCAATAAGCTGCTTGAACAATGATTTTCAGGTTTTTTTTTTTTTTTTTCATCGTCTAAGTGAGAGTCATGAGATATTTCGAGTATAATTCCTGCCTCAGAGTCAAACAAAGGTTAGGTTTTATATTGCAATAAACAAGTAGTCGCACTGGAAGGCTTGCATAATTAACCTGCGTGAACCATATTTTCCTTTTTGTACAAATTGTCTAGTGCGAAGCAGTTACCTTACAGTATATACATAAAGGAAGGGATTCCTAGTTAAATCACGCATTTTGGAAAACAAAAACTTTATCAAGTACAATTGATAACTTAAAATGCAACGAAAAAATTCTACAGCTGAAAATCCGATATTCATTTATTTGCTTCTGCAACGATATTTCTCTACACATAGGAATGAATTGCTCCAAATCAGAGCACATGCACACTGCTTGTACTTTGCGTGATCAAGCATGATTCACAAAACAGCCCGGGCTGTATTTCAGCATCAACAGCATCACGAGCTGGACCACAAAGCCTCAATGAAAAGGCATTGAACGAGATGTCTATTCATTTGCCTTTCCTAAGAACTTGAGATGGTTGGAGCTCTGCTAATTGTGGTTTGTCATAATAGTGCCTCAGCTGGTGCCAACTCGCATGGCTGGGTAATATTCGCTTTTAAATTGCTATTGTTGCTTTTTAAGAAACTGTTGTTTGAACATGAGAGAACAACGCAAAGACAGTTATATTAAACCTCTCTTGAATGTCATCTAGAAAGGAGATACTTGAAAGCTGACATGGAAACAGATCGACTGTATGAGAGCTAACAGAGAAAGGACGGGCTCATAACCCTGTGACAGATCTAATGAGGAATGCTTGAGCAAAGCTGACAAGCAGACTAAAGCGGAGTGCACATGCAGTTACTTTGCAATGAGCTGAGAATGGTTTCGCTTTGTTTTAGTTTTGCTTCTTATAGAAGATGTATGCATGTTTATTCATTCCGGGTGATTTTCAGACCATGTCCCTAATCAGGCAAAGTCTGTGTGTAAAATTGTAATTCACGCTGGCATTGATTAACTTTAACAAAGCTGCCCAAAGACATTTATTTCATCTGACAAAATGGTGCCCATGAATGAGTTGCCACCATATAAGCAATAAGAGCAAGAACAAGAACTATTGTCTACTACTATCAGACTCGAGAATTCAATATACAATGCTGTAGTATAAGCAACGTTTGAAACTTGTAAACTAACCAGTGAATATGTTGCCAGCAAGTTGCCTAGTAATTACTCGTTCACTCATTGTCTATACCGCTTTATCCTGTATTCAGGGTCGCGTGGGCGTGGAGCCTATCCCAGGAGAATTAGAGCACACCCTGGACAGGGTGCCAATCCATCGCAGGGCACACGCACATACACACACTCAATCACACACTATGGGCAACTTGGGAATACCAGTTAGCTTAATCTGCGGGTCTTTGGACTGTGGGAGGAAACCGGAGTACCCGGAGGAAACCCACTAAGCACGGGGAGAACATGCAAACTCAGAGAACATGCACACAGAGACGGAAATTGAGCCTGGCCGGGAATCGAACCCGGACCCTGTAGGTGCAATGCGACAGTGCTAACCAAAAAAAATTTATTTTTCTTATTGTAAATATTAGCTTTTTTTTTATCATATAGGGATCAATACTTGTTTGTTGACGGCTTATCAATAAATAAATAATTTCTGTAAAAATTGTGCCAATGAACATGTTGTAGAGTAGCTCTGGATGCATCAAGATGTTATGTTTATATACTTGTATGTACTGTATATACAGTATATTGCAATGTTGCCACGCTCATATACAGTACATGCATCTTATGTATGACGGTCACAAGCAATCACTCACAGTCACAATGCTACAGTGGAATTAGTGCTATCTGTATATTCATAGATTTTTGTGCATTATCTTTATTATACTGTCTAGCACTTGTGTTTTGCTTTGCCTTTAGTTTCGTACAGTTATATAACCAGCTATATGTACTGAGCTGCTGCTTGTTGCACTGCACTGCACAATGTGTGTAAAATCATATGATGATGATGTATTTAAAGGGATAGGTTGGGGTTTTGCAAGTCTGCCTTATATAAGAATTTTTAATTGAGGTGCCTATCAGTGTATTACCACAGGTCTTGGTCGTTATAACTTTTCATGCTCTGCACACTGACTATGACGTTTGTTCCATGGAATGCAAATAAAATGGATGTAGTAGAGCTTCTGCAGTCCCACTAAGCTAAATCTCGTTGGTATCTTTCAAAGTTTCGGTGTCTTTAGTACAAATGTATTCATATGAACCTCAATTTAGGTTTAACACATACATGACAAAACCCAAACCATCCATTAAATATGCAGGAATTTGCATTTGTGTGCGCTGACATTACCAAACTGCCGGGCTCCTGCTTGCTGTGACCCCTCTCTCTGTTACGGGGTTTTGCCTGAGCTGCTAGTCCAGCCTGGAAGATGGTCCTGGGACGAGGCCTCTGTCTCAGCCCGGAATCACAGCCTGAACCCAGATCAGACTTTTCCTGCAATGACAAAAAAAGATTTACTGCTACAATACTGTTTTTTTTTACTAGAACACTCACATGCACTCACATGTAATTTCTCAATGCTGACTTATCTGATTAACTGACTTCTTTTTTTTTTTCGAGAAAAAATTTCCTACCCATGACCGAATTGCAGTGGGAACCTGTTTGGCTACCTGTCTGGCTGAGTATCTCGAACATGCACATACACACACAGACAGGCTTGGGGGAAAGCAACCTAAGCTATACGGTTTGTTGCATAAGAAGTGATGTTTGTTTTCCTAGCAAATGTTCTAAATTCCATCTGCTATCAGATTTCAGACCAATTTCTTTGACGCCCAGAATGTTACTTAAAAAAGAAAAAGAAAAAAAAAGGTCAATAAACATATCTTTATTTTAAATCCCAGTACATATACCAATGAACACAAGTAAATTTACAACATTTCTAGTGTAATTGGATGGATTTAATAAGTGTCTCCTGCTTAATGTATTAATGACTAACACAAAACCAGAGCATCCTAGTGAACATCTATGATTCTGAAACCTCAGAGTGGTGTAGTGAGCACAGACCTCACTGCATGAGTCCCAGGCACTCTCGTAATCTGTTTCTGAACGCTGCCGAGATCTTTTCCTCCTCAGGCTGTTCACACTCTCGTCTTAGAGAGAGAAAGAGAGAGAAAGGAGAGGCGGGGAGGAATAAATCGTTTTAAAAATACAAAGTCATATTTGCACATGTCATAGTTTTCCCCTGTTGGACAGATTCCAAACGGGGACAAGTCAGTATTGTCAGCGGTATTAGCGTGTATCTGTGCTATGCAATGTGCAGTTCAATGTGCTATGCAATGTTATTACAAGGTATTTGGTATCTGTGCATATTTACCTGCAGGTGATGCTGCGCCCCCGTTCTGTTTGGGGCTAAACGGTGAAGGTGGTTCTGCCCCGGTTAAGGGGCTGTTCTCGTTGGTCATCTCCAGTCCGCTGTCATTCTCTGACAAACCCTCCACTGTGGACATGTCACCGTTTACTGCAGCCTGAGAAAAAGAATTCGAGGGAAAAAAATAGAGACTTTGGATTAAAACATTCAAAAACGTTGGGGTTAAAACAACTCATATTTCAAATGACTGCAGGCGTTGAATCTTGGAGGAACTTCAACAATCGTACTGTAATCGTGGTTAGGTGATTGTTAAAGGAGCGTAACAAGGTGAAATAAAAGTGACAAAATTACTCATATTTGTAAAGATGACACCATTAAGTGATTTTACATTCTGTCTATCACACAGGTATCATACGAGGGCTCAAACAGGGACTTTCGATTGTACAAAATAACAGAACACAAATAGGAGAGTAAATATTTATTTCCCTACATAATAAATGCTGCACTACTGATAATGGTAGAATAACTCATCCTAGAGTTTCACTAGTGCTTGGATACCATCAAGGTAGAAATTTTTCTGGAGACATGATCAGATTGCCTGCCAGTGTTGGGTGTAACGGGTTACAAAGAGTACTTGGATTACTTTTTTGATGTAATGCGTTAGTTCTGCCATTTAAGTACTGAGCTCATTAGTTATTTTTTCCAAAAATGTAATCCGTTATTCAAACAATTTATGTAATCCGTGCGCCAGACAGCAATCACTCCCAATCCGCTAGTGTGTGTGTGAAAGTCGTCCAACAAGCCCCGCCCCCGATAACCCGCCGCCCTCTCTTAATCCTGCTGTTATACACCTATCTCACCTATGCGGTTTGACTATGCGAGGACCGACGCGCGGAAAGATGGAAACCTAATCACAGCGCCAAAACTTGAGGTGAATCATGATGAACCGTACTTACGGCTCCGCGCAAACCCGCGTAGGTGAGATAGGGGTATTAGTAGTTAACAGATTATGGGCCAAACTTCGCTGAGTGATGATGGTAGAATAATTATAAAGTCTTGACTAAAACAACATGCATGAGGAATCACTAAGGAGTTTCCATTTTCTGCAGTGGAAAAGTACTCGAACTAGTTACTTTTATTAAGTAACGCTGTAATGTAATTTTGTAATGTAATTAGTTACTTTAAAAAGTAACGTCCCCCAACACTGCTGCCTGCTTCACGTCTGAAACTCTGACCTCCAAGGAACTCCTTTAATGGCCCAAACATGTAGACATGGCTCGGAGCAAGGCCTGGAGTCAATGAGGGATGTGGCAATGACTTCCAGTTTAATATCTGATATGTGCCAGTGGTGTTGCGGAGTGATTGCATATACATGTCCCAGAGACAGGTGCGTCTCTTTTGCAAGTTGGCGACAAATTATCTGTCGATTTTCATGTCTCAGGTGTTCCACTTGCTGAAGTGGTCTGAGTCACTTCGGCCGGGATCATTATTCGAGAGCATGCGGCCTTTTTTAAAAAGTGTGCACCATTCAAATGTTTTACCGCAGCTAGTAGTCTGATCACCGTACTGTATCAATATCAAGCAGTTTTATGCCTTTATTCATGATAAATTTCATCACATGTCACGGTTTGACTTAAACATGCTTCGTATATATGCCGTTATTAAATTCCATGTTTTGGGAACATTGTAGGAACATTGTTTTGCCTTAGAACATTGTTGCTTAACCATCATAAAGCTTGAGCAAAAAGTTCATAACATTCTCCATTAGAAAGTCAAAAAAATCCTCCATGACTGAGTGCATATAGCCTATAGTTTACTTTGGGCCTAATCACTTATAGCAAGTATTACTCAGTTTCACTTTTCTGTATGCCACCGGCATCGAAACCAAACATTCCAGTTCTGTTCACCGAATCTGTCAAACTCTCATTAGCTTGTCTTCAATGATCAGGCTTATGGAATCCGCTTTACGAACTAGAAATGGGATTTCTTCATAGTGCATATCTGAGCAACAGCTTAACTGTGCATTATCATTCGTTTAATTTCAGCCAATTCCTGGAACACTGGGTGTGATGCATACACGTCCAAACACCTGTTCACACCTAGGGGGGATTTAACAGAACCGATCCACCTATATGCATGCTTTAGGGAGTTGAAGGGAAGCTTCAACTTCCAAAGGAAACCCACATAGACACGGGGAGGAGATGTGCACTGTGCACAGACCATGACCCAAGTTCGAGGACATTCAGGGGCTGTAAGGCAGCGACACTACCCACCACCATATTCATTTGTTCCTAAACAGAAAGTTTACCAGCTGTCGCATAAACCACATTTGCTAGTGTGAGTGCAGTGGTGTGTTGGGTCATTTATATTTTATATATTTATGGATAATCTCCTCCAGCTATAATCCTGACACCCAGGAACTTTTAAACAATCAAATGTAAGCAGGCTCTTATCAATATTATACAAATTTAAATGCAAGCTCTCCAAAAACATGCAAGACACAGACTGGCAAATTGGAGATCCAGTACATTTCTCTTCAAACTAAACCTATTTACTCAGGAAGCAATTGCTATGTTTGCGATCTTGCACCACGGCACCAGCATTCAGCTTCATTCAAACAAGATAAAAGTTAGGGCAGGTCTGAACATCAACACTTCATCCTTTTCCCAGGGATAAATCACATGCAGGGTCACACACAGAATTCGGAATATGACAGCCTCTTATAAAGGAACTGAAACTAAGAGACTGGCTGTGTTATGCTGGGATAAAAACAAACAAAAAAAAAAAACAGGAGCCAGACAAGCAGGAAAGGGGTTCTACTAGCCTGCTGCGATGGCAGAACAGGATGTAGGTATGCAAGTGAAAACACAGCAGTGACCTTAGGGAGTACAGATGGTCAAAACATAAATCCAGAGTTACCCTGGGTAGAAGGAAAAGTCTCTTTATGTAGATGTCAACTTCTAAAGATACGCAGTATATCATTTTTTTATTAGCTAGTCAAAATGTGCTTTTTTATGAATAAAGCCCTGTATTCAGGGTCGCGGGGGACCTGGAGCCTATCCCAGGAGACTTAGGGCACAAGGCGGAGTTCACCCTGGACAGGGTGTCAATCCATCGCAGGGCACACACATACACACACTCATTCACACACTATGGCCAATTTGGGAACGCCAATTAGCCTAATCTGCAGGTCTTTGGACTGAGGGAGGAAACCGGAGTACCCGGAGGAAATCCACCAAGCACAGGGAGAACATACAAACTCCATGCACACAGAGATGGGAATCGAACCTGGCCGGGAATCAAACCCAGACCCTTGAGGGCGACAAGGCGACAGTGCTAACCATTACACCACCGTGCCCTACCCTTGAATTCTTCAATTAAATTAAATTAAATGTAATTATGGAAACTAAAGAAATGGGAACAAATGTTTTACTGCGAATGTTTTTCTGCAAAGTGGCCAATGATACATTTTAATATTTGGTTCTTTATGGAACAACCTCAGCAGTAATCTCGTTTCCCCTCTCGTCTGTTCCAACCACTTAGCCTTCAGCATCGGTGTTATAGTAAACATTGGCCTGATCATCTGTCACCATCTTCACCTGGTTCATGTCTCAAGATAGACATTTTTTAATGCTTGAATGATTCCTGGGTCACTGTGTGTATTTACACACAAAAACATTTCTCTGAACCTTGTCAGGTACAGGGACTGGACTGAAAATGGGAGCTCAAGCCTTTGGTTCAGTACTGTATATATGATGATATAATAAAATGTTATGAGTGTATGCCTCTGCCTTACTCTGCTGAAATGAATTTCTTGCTTTGGTAGATGGAATTTATGTGAATTGGTTAAGCTAACAAATTGTATTAAGATGGTCATTGCAATCTCTGTATTTGAACTCTAGTAAAAACCTGTGGCCTGAGTTTAAGACAGACGTCCACGTGCACAGACCCAAGAAATTAAAGGGCCATTAAATATTGCCTATAAACAGGTAGACTTTTCAAGCGTCTTCATTTAAAATTAGAATTTGCGTATAGTATTTGCATAAAGTATAAATGAACATACTACTAAAGATTGATCAACTTTGTCACTAAGATGTCAGCAGCTATGGGGAAACAAAGGAGTAGATCTATATTTTATATATAGTACAAACAATGTATATTTTTATCAGCCAGTGACACTAATAAGGGGGTCTGGTCAAAGGAAGCACAACAAGTTCCAGTTGTAAAGAAACCAATGATCTGTGCTATATAAGTAGTCAGCTCATGCAATTCAGCAGTAAAGTCTTTCTTTTATTTGGGTACTCTTATTATACACAAAGCTTCAGGGAGTACGTGCCTATGATAAATCATTATGAAGAAAAGCAACAGCCTCCAAGAATATAGGATTATTCCTTAATAAAATAGTAACCTGGTGTTGAACAAAATAGTTTCCGACTGTTTTCTTGTTGGTGATGTGGCACTGATTGAGCGCATGGCATGTCTAGCTCTCCAATCAACCACTTGTTATATTCCGACTGAATCAAGTAACTCGGCACATTGTTGCAGTGCAGTAGTGCAGTGGAGCAGCACATAAAGCAGTAATTCAAATTGATATAGTTTTTTTTTTTTTATGCACTTTCAATTGCTTTTTTAAATAAGAACTTGCTCTCGGTTATTATCTGGAGATGAGAACATATAATTAAAATAGAACATAAAGCAGGGGGCAGTATTGCAAAGCAAGGGGTGCGGTATTGCATTTGCTTTACCGCACCGTTGTGATGAAAAGAGAGTTGAGCCAAAAGGGAAAGCTATCGATCCGCCGGTCTTCCTACCCTCACCTATAGGCATGAGAATTGGGTCATGCCCGAAAGGACAAGATCGCAGAAACAAGTGGCCGAAATGAATAACTTACTCTCCCTTGTAGAGAGGATGAAAAGCACAGTCATCCGTTGGAAACTCAGAGTGCGATCGCTGCTTCTTTGCGTGAAAAGGAGTCAATTGAGGTGGTTCGGGCATATGGTAAGAATGCCACCAGTACGCCGCCCTAGGGAGGTGTTTTTGCCATGTCCAGCTGGGAGGAGGCCACAGGGCAGACCAAGAACTAGGTAGAAAGATTATATCTCCACACTGGTCTGGGAATGCCTCGAGATCCCCAGTCCGAGTTGGCTGAGGTGGCCAGGAAAAGGGAAATTGGGGTTCCCTGCTGGAAATGCTACCCCTGCAACCCAACAGGGGAGGTGTTTAATGAAAAGTTAGAACACAGTGATTTAGGCATATGCTGGTAATCATCTTCTTAAACTAACTACACTGTTCAGCCATAGCATTACAACGCAAAACATTATGCCTTGTATTCTGTGAGTTCCCCTTGGGGCATGACTCCACAAGACCTCTGGGGGTATACTGTGGTGCTTGACACCAGGATCCTTTGGATGCAGTGGGTTGCCAGATGGGACCTCTGTGGTTCGGACTGTGGTTTGTCCGGCAAATCCCATGGGTGCTCGATCAGATTGGGATCTGGGGAAATTGGAGGCCGGGTCAGCGACCTTGAACTCTTTGCCTGCTCTTTGGGGCTGTGGTGCACTGGATGTTCTCCTTTCTATTATTGCCATCATTGACTGTGCTGCATTGGTTTTTCTGTGGGATCAGACCAGGTTAGCCGTTGGGTTAGCCGTGGGTGCCCAAGATCCCTTCACCAGATTATTAGTCTATGATTGATAATCAATGGTAATGTGTTTAGTGGTGTTAATGTTATGACTAATCGGTGTATGTGGAAAATAACTTTGATTAACAGTTAAACTGAGCGACTCAGACTACAAATGGCAGTTAACGCCAAGAGTTTAGACATATTGTGATAAATATAATGTTAATAACAAAAAAAGTAGTAAATAGTTCTTACAAGTGGTGAAAATATCATAAAACACACAATTTAAGTGAATTTAAGTTTTTAACCTTATATTTACACACTCATTGTCCAAATAGTAATAAATGAATGAAATTATTCTTTGCAGTAGGACTTGGCTTTGAAGTATATTTTAACTATTTTTGAGGCATAACAAGTCAGGCATTCCCATTGATATTGCTGGCTAATTACTGTAAGGTAGCGCAAAATCCAAAATGTTAAAAACATCTTGGATTGCTAGTGTCTTGGAATGAGTTAGACCATTAAATAAATTAAGATGCTTTTTTTAAATTAGGAAGCTATTTTTTTTACCATCACTGGGTACTGTAACCACTTAAATTTCTTTATAATGAAGTACATACAATTATAATAATATTCAAATTAAATAGGAAAAAAAAAACATGAATTCAACAACAATTTTTTTTTTATTCTCTAAATAGTTAGACTTGGAGCTCTTTTCAGACAGACCTAATATGGAGTAAAATAAAAATAAGATTTAGTAGTGACTGTAGTGACTTGTATTCCATGCCACGCAAACACACACCAGACAGAGAAGCAGACAGGGAGCAAGCAACAGATGGACAGTGAGTATGTCAGGGTGTGTAAGTCAGAGAGGAACGCAGAGAGAGGGTACAGTTGGATATTTCCCATTAGAGCAATTAAAAAAAGAGACTGAAAAAGAAAGCCCCTCCCTTCCTTACTCCTTCTGCTCTGCCTCACTCTACATGAAAGGTCTGCTGTGTGGGTAAATGCCCCCTCTCTCCTCAGTATGCACCCGTTAACCCTGTAACCACACACAAACACATACGCACACACACACACACACACACGCACACATGCACACACGCACACACTCCCTAACTCCACATGCCACTGGATCTAGTCTTCTGAACTGCACACACTATTCAGTCGAAGGGATGACTTATAAGCACTGTAGGACGTGCCTGTCACATTACACAAGTGTTCAAAGCTTCAAACAAAAGATGTCTTCAAACAAAAATTAAAATAAAAAATAGATTATTATTCACTACGGTTGCTTGTATTGACAAAAATAACCAACTAAATTATAACGTTGCTGAGCAGCATCTTCCTGTGGAATCTCATGATAAAGTAAAACAATGGTAAAACATTAAAGCGTACGTCCTACAGTTGAGAGGAAACAAATTCCTGGTGATGCCACCTTAAGCTTATGTTTTATAAGGTGCTTATAGTGCTTATGGTGTCTGGGTTGGAAAGATGGCATCGTTTTGCTCCTCTTTTTGTGACACAAGCAACTCAGGGTACGCAGAAGAGGCTGGAAAGCACTTTCCCCCTTCCTTCTGAGGCACCATGAGTAGCAGTTCAAAATGAAGAAGTTAGTCAGCTTTACATGGACAGTATGGAAAGCTTGCTGTGGATAAACAGAAAGTAAACTAGCAGATGGGCAAAACCAAATAAGTGAGAGAATTAGCAAGAACAAGTGTTGATTGGCCAGCAGGTCAAGATTATTTTCGAGAAACTGTGACTGAAGGCTTAAAGGTTTAGGGTTAAAGTCTTAAAGAGGTTCACTTCATACTCTCGCTTGCTCTGGGATTGGATTGGGCCCCTTTGGGTAAAAACATAGTGAGAGAGAGAGAGAGACTTATGGGCTAAAGACCAAATGGCTCTCCCTTAGAATTCCCAGAGCTCCTTGATTGTTCACAGCCATTTCTTTCAATAGTACACCCATACTATACACACCCATAGTCATTTCTTCCTTACAGGATGATACATTTGATATGATTCATTTCTATAGGACATTTGGGTGAAGTAAAAAAAAGAAAAAGCGACAATGCGAAAGAAACCCTGCACTGCTATTGACCACTTAGACCTGTCTGATGCCCCCATAAATTTCACCAAGAACATTATATAAGATATATATAAGATATTCTGAAGAGCAAAATGGACTAAGATCCTCATCAAAGTGACTCCAAGGGTGTTAAGACATTATGGGAAGAAGCTCTGTGCTTTTTTTCTCTTCAGGAGACGCTACACCAATTACTAATTTGTCCACTGCAATATTTAAACCCTTGAACTTAAGGTTTGTAATTCATCAAGTTATTTTAGGGTAGATTATTCAGTAACTACTATAATTATTCAGTAATAACATAGAACATAAAGGAAAATATTGCATAGTAAATGTGTACCTGCTGGTAAAAAGAATTTCACTGGGGTAAAAAGTACTGCACAATTTTACAGTCCGCCTAAATAGACTCAGTGTGTGTGCTTGTGACCCTGTGTAGGATATGCGTTATAGAAAATGACCGAGTAAGGTGAATAATAGCTTATAATTTATTTATTTTTATTGTATATTCAAGATTCAAGATTCAAGATTCAAAGAACTTTATTAATCCCACAGGGAAATTGCTTATGCTCGGTTACAGGTATATATTTATCTCCAAAAAATATATATATATCTTTATTGATTTAATTGCCCTCACCAATTTGTACCCAGCACCCAGCGACTCTACGAATTGAGGTTAAAGGCTTGCATGTGCTTATTTACAACAGGTGAAGCCAGCTAACTAATTCATTTCGGCATTAGCTGCTGATGACACGCTATAAAAGGATAGCAAAACACACTTGGATTCAAAGGATCACTTCCTCACTTACACTTCCAGATGTACTCATAGATATCCATGACAAAACAGTATCGCTGTTACTGACAAGAGCCAGTCATTCCTCCCACCCAGAGAGCATGGCCAATTTGGCTCACTCGGCTCCCAGCCAGAGATGGTTATGGTCAGGATTTAAACTCTCCTGGCATGTAGGAGAAGGCTTTTCTTTGGTGAAACTATGAAAACTTTGTTTGCAATTTATGAAATGAAAACTGTTTTTTGGTAGTAGATTCAAAGATAGCATATTCGTTCTAAGTGTATCTGTTGCCAATAGCTACACTCAAATGAGCATGCATGGTTGGACCACTCACTGACCTGAATGTAATGAGGCATTCATTAATATTGCCGTCACAGCACAAAGAGCCAAGATTCCCCTCAATGGACAGAAGG
Source organism: Clarias pachynema (assembly GCA_030014365.1). Taxonomy (NCBI): domain Eukaryota; kingdom Metazoa; phylum Chordata; class Actinopteri; order Siluriformes; family Clariidae; genus Clarias; species Clarias pachynema. The sequence continues at coordinate 13,700,161 of JAQMYL010000015.1, read as the reverse complement.
AAGATGCGAGAGTCTACACTCCTAATAGTAAGAATAAAATAACAAACCCTTAAGGCCAAATAAATTGGGAGTGTTAGTGTGTTTGCTTCAACTTTTTGGACAGTGTAAAAAAAAAAAAAGTCTATCCGAAAATACCTTTTGTCTATAGTACTGTGGTAAATTCATGCACTACATGTCCTTGGGTAAACAGTCTAATGATTAACTTATAGCAGTTATCAACTGTTTAACCTGATTTTCAGTAAAGACTGCTTCAAGTCACACATTAATTAAGAGCCATACACAGGCTATATATGAAACATCTACATGCAACTTTTCTAAGCTATGTGTTAACAGGGGAAAAAACACTTGTGGATACTATAAATGGGCAAAACAAGAAATCTGCATCACACATTACACTATTTGTATACTAAGGCTGTACCAAGTCTTAAACCACACCTGTGAGTTTGAACATCTTAGCTGAAGTTTTTGTTTCAAACAGCCATATTTCTTATTTCTTTTCTAAAGTTAAAATCTACTGAACTACTGAAATGATTCAAAAAGCATTGACATGCTGTGTAACGATGTTATTTGTTTTTTAATGTCATGACAGAGCGACTTTTTTTTTTTTCATGCTCCATACTCCGTTACAGTAGGTGGCGGTATTGCACTAATCACCCATAAACTCAAACGGGGAAGAAGCGATACTCAGTAACAGTTTGTATTTTAAAGCATTTTGTTTGAAAATGTAACACAGTGTGTTTGGTGCAGCATGCACAATCTTTACATCTACAGTATATATCTTTATATAGGTTTTTCCACCTTGTCCCACTCAGTAGCATCTGAAAACAAGTCTAGTTAGTAGAGTGGGATAGGATAGTGTAGTTCCATGCAATCTTTAATACCTGTCTGGTCAGTCATAGTAATTCAACATTGTCACAGGGCAAGTTGTAATCAAAGAAATAATCAAATTTAATTTAGCCTCAAAGGACAACAAAAAAAAAAGCTAAATTTCAGTCAGAAATAGATTTTTAAATATTTGAGCACACCTCTCCACTTACAGTGGTTAGAAAGTGTTAAAGGTTCATTAGAGCAAAAGTGTAGTCTTGTGTAGACAGTTAAGGAATTCTAAATTATATTGTTTCATGTTATTATATATTTCTTTCAACAGGTCAATCAACTTTTCATTATTGACAGATTTATTTCACCCATAATTCCATATATCAAAATTCAAGTAGGGTAAAATCTTACACCTTGTGGATTGTCCTGGATTCTGGAAGATTCTGGAAGATTCCAGATCCATATCTTATAGAATTAGGTGTATATTGAAAGAGCTTCTGTGGCTAAAAAAATGCCTCATTACATTTACAGTTACATTTATGGTATTTGGCAGATGCCCTCATCCAGAGCGACTTACATTTTATCTTATTACACATATAAGCAATTGAGAGTGCCCAGTTCAAGGGCCTAACAGAACAGATGTGAGTCTTCTGTGGAGGACATGTGTCACTTGCCCACTGAACGTGCTACATTTTTTAATACTGTAAAGGAGAAAGTGATTTTATTAGGAAATGTTAGTAGAAAATAGCTAGTGCTAAAATTCCTAATAAAGGTTCTGTTAAGGTTGGGTCAAATTCCCATAAATGGTTTAAAAGGAGGCATAAGTGAAGATGAAGCAATGAATAAACTTTGGTCCCAAAGTTCAACTGAATGCAAAGGCAACACCAACAGAAATGGTGAAGTAATGCCAAGTATGTACGTGCACCATCAACAAAATCCTACACTGCCATGGCATGAAAGGCTGTAGAGCGAAGAAAACTCTACTCCATGCCTGGCATAAAAGAAAACCCAGAGTGAAGTTTACGCCAGTCATTTACAAACAAAACCAAACAGCTGTAATGATCATAAATGTACCCACATGTGTCTATAATAAAAATCATATAATGGCTGTTATGATGAACACTATACATGGAAGAATATGTGCGAAACACTATGCTAGCTGAGAAGCATGTGGTGACAACATTAATAGTGTATGGGACTACCCCAAGATTTTGATTGCAGTTTAATAATGAAAGGGCAAATCCATGAGATACTGACAAAGTGTACATGAACTTTTGACTCACTGAACATCGTACACTGATCAGTCATAATATTAACGCTGCATAACATTAAGACCTTAAAGTTGCTTATCAATTATATACCAGTAAACTGGGGACTAATGACCAGCCTGTTTCGTCCAATCTTGTACAAACAGAAAAGCCAATGCATCACAAATTGCAAAAAACAAAATCAATGCTGGCCCTGATAAAAAGGCACCAGATCTCCCAGTATACCACAGCCCACCATTCATGGGACTCAGCAGGGACAGAGTTCAAGGGCACCAACCTGGCCTCTAACCGGCCCAGATCCCAATCTAATCGAGGACCCATGGGATGCGCTAGACAAAGACAATCAATCCACAGACGCCCCACCCCACAACCCACAGCACCCAAAGGATCTACTGATAACGTCCCGGTGCCAGACACCAAATGACTTGTGGGGTCACACCCAGAGCCAAAGCTGCCATGGGGGCAGTAGGGGAACCTACATAATACAGTTTTTTAATGTTATGGCTGATCTGTGTATATAATCAGTAAAATCTAAAATCAGTTGATCTCCTAGCTATTATTCATATATTATATATATTATATACCTTAGTTGACATTACATGGAAAATGTATGGTTGCATGAAATGTGCGAATTTAGTTGAAATGTATTTTACCCTAAGTGTATTTACACTTTTGGCCTCAACTAGATTATTCATTTAGTTGGTGCAACCCCTCCTTCATAAAAGCTTGGCCATAGTTCAACTGGGTGCATCACGACTAGTGCTTGTAGCACCATCAACCCTCATGTTTGGCTTGGCACACTCTATTATTTCTGCACACTTGTTTCAAGTCAGTTGGTGGAAACTAGCAGTACTTGTAGCACTTGTCATATGAACTTGCAATTTTCCGCTGAACGCAAAAATGAACGATTTTCTGTCGTGCCAAGAACCACACACGCACTCACACACACACACACACACACACACACACACACACACACACACACACACAGAGCTTTTCTGACACTTTTCCCTACTTGTCATCTTGTTAACACAGCAAGTATGGTGCAGGATGTCGAAAATCAGTAGTGTGCAAGATTGAGTGCTGTAGAATACCAAATACCTACAGGGGAATTTTTGTGCTGATCTCACACATTCACTTCTACAGTATTATTCAACAAACACATAAGTGCCGAGTACTTATCCTCCATCTCCCTGTCTGTCTGTCTGAGGTTGACATGAGGGACTAAAAGACACCGTGTCCTTGCAGGTATAACTCAACCTTACACTATCAGTGCTGCACAGACATGCAACAGGAATCCATTATAACCGTGTATAATATGTGCTTGCGTGTGTTTGACATGTAGTTTATCCTGAGAGCTGGGAATCAGAAATTCTTACCGTGGCTGTCATCTTGTCACTTTCCGCCATGATAGCGGAGGAATACTTGTTGGATGGCATCGCTGCTTAGGTCGTATCGCCGTCTCTGTTTTATTGTCTGCTAAGCTGTATTAAAAACAAATACATGTTAATAACAATTAATTAATAATAAACAAACAATAACAGCACTTCTATTACTACTAATATGCCTACTACTAATAATAATAATACTAATAATAATAATAGTTTAACTAAAAAACTTTGTTAATAATAGTTTAACTGAAAAAGTTGGTTGATAAATATCTTATCGCCCTGATCTTTCAACAGAATTGAGAAAGTTTCAATCCTAAACATTGTTTTAAGGCATTTTAATGACCACTATCCAAGCTGGTTACTTATTATAACAGTTATAATAGGAAAACATGCATGTGTTTGCTATAAGTGACAGTTATTTTTTAAGGTTAGCAAGGAAACCCTGATGTCAAGATGAGGCTGTGGGTTCCCTCAGAATTTTAATGTTAAACTAATTCACACTTGCCATATTTCAGCAACAAGACATGATGCACTAATAAACCTGGTATTAAAATGGAGCTTATTGAATCAGGAATCAGAAAATATGCATAACTCAAAAATCGCCCAGGAATGCGACAGAATATCTGATTCGATGTGGTGGGGCGCAAATAACAGGAATTTGTGCCATAAAACCTCTAGCACAGATTTAAATCTGCGACTTCATGGGGGAAAAAAAAGTTAAAAACCATGAGAAGGAATTCACATAGTGAGTTTCTAAATGAACTGCGAAAGTGGCAAATCCCTCAACGTCATTGACATGTGACAGGTAAAAAGGGTGATCAATCAAAAAAAAAAAAAAAAAACCAGACAATGACTTCTACATACTTAAAAAAAAAACCCTAATTATAAAGAAAAACCTAAACCGTAACTCAGTGATCTCCGGATTTTCTACAGGTATGTAGAGGTCACTGAGCCCATAGACCTTTAATGGCGCATGTCTCCTCTAGGAATGTTAATGGTAATGATTTGCCTAGGTGAGTGTATCCTTACATCACCTTGTCTTATTTGAATAAACACTGCTTAAAGGTACTTACTTATTCATGCATGTTAGCTGGCAGACAGACTTCTCCATGGACTGAGGACATGCATAACAATTGACAGTATAAACAGTTGTTTATACGAGTGTTTCGGCTTCTCAAATGACTTCGGGTGTTGCTTTGCTCCACGACTGAATAACAATCATTGCCTTGTAAATAGAACGAGATTTACACCTCGTTCTAAACAACTGGAGTGATAGCCCCGCCACCTTAGTGTAGCATAACAATAGGTATTTAATGGATTACAGGTTCATGTCGTACTGTAGCTCACTAAATTAGGTTGAATCAATTGGAATTGGCTTGCAGTTATTCGAGCACCTGAAGTGTAAAAAAAGTTTGTTTTTTTTTAAAGGTTACTTCTCCTCTGTCTTTTAAGCATTCTCTTAAGCTGGCTTTCCTTTTATTAAACAGGAGCAAATCTGTACAAATACAAACACACTAGCGTAACCCCTGTTGGCAGATCCGGGCTTACACATTCCTCATTCTCGTAACTGCATACTTATCTTAGCGATTGAATTGTTTTCTGTAGTTACGGAATCACCAATAATGATGTTCAGGAGAAGAACAAACATCTTCTACACACTTGCAACAAGCAACACAAGGTATCCAGGTGTATCCTGCATATAAAGGCAATGTACACTGACAAACTAATAATTTGTGTTCACTTGAGCGTGCACGCGCACACACACAGCTTGAGCAGATGTACCTCATTACATCCCTCTGTATCCTGAGTTATGATGTTTAAGACTTCTTTATGTGGTTCCATAAACACAGACATGTGCTACAGGGCATGTGCGCGCACATACACATACACACACATACACGGCCACACCAAGGGAGTGTCTGTGAAGGTGAATAAGTGAATGAATGAGACTGAATGTGAGAATACAAAGAAAGGCTACATCAAAGGTGAAAGCCTGAGCAAGGAGATTAGGGACTAAACCTAACGGGAGGGGGTTTTCTGTAAATGTAGTGTGTGTGCACATGAGACAGAAAGAGGCAAGGCGAGAGAGAGAAAGTGAGAGAAATGTATAAGAAAGAGAAAATTCGATGGAAAGAACCGTTGTGTACTGTATGACTGTTAAAATTCTGTTGTACGACACTGAATGGATCCGAATGATCCCATTCCTGAACGGTTCTCTTCGAGTACGCCAGTATAATTTTACATTTATTGACCTTGACCATGAAGTATCACTAAAAGCACTTTATCACTTCAAGTTCTAACACCTCATTAGATCAACCTTCAGTCTTTGAAAAAAATGGAAAACACTTGAAAAGTGCTTAAAAAGTAAATTCTTGTCTATTACATGATACATGATGCAATTTCCCAGTTCTGTGTGCATATAAGGGTTCCCAGAACATACTATTTTCTAATATCTTAACTATTTTATTTGTTCATATTCATTTATTAAGCTTCTTTAAATCACATCTAGAATGAGAATAGCCTGGCATCAGATTCCAATTTTGGAGGGGCCATAGCACTCGACGGTGGAGTATTCTACCTCATTTAGCACAATACATTCCACTTCATAGGTTATTACTGAGGCTGTATTTGATGTACTACAATAAGAAATATCTATAGGCATGTGGACTTCCAGAACCTCGTTTTGATACTGAAAATGTTCCTCGTTGGCCTAAATACTGCTGCTACTACTACTACCAATAATAATAAATTGGGTCACTTTTGTTACTTTAAAAAAAATTGCCATGAATAGTTGCACGTGTGTGTACATTATGCAATGGCCTGTCATCACATCCTGTCTCATCCCTTAATCCACTTTGACAATGACCAGGAACTGAAGATAAATGAATGAAAGTGATAACAATGAATTTCTGTGTTTGTAGGTGTTACCAAGGTTTATTCAAAGCTGCATATGAATCATGAATCAACTTTTTAGGTTTGTTTATAGCTGATTTGCAATGGTAACACTTGATGGTCAAGCTTTAGGTCACAAATTAATATTCAATGTCTGGCCAACTACGGCCAAGTTGATTTGCCTAGACATGCTCAGTTGGATCAGTCTATAGGCATAATACAGCTAAATAAAAATTAATTACAAAGATTTACCTAAAGAAAAAAAAAATGTATCCCCAATGTCCCAATTTGTCCCCAACGACCAATCTCTGATCCCCATAGTCCCCAATAGCAATCACTGATTGCCACGCTCCTCATTGATCAATCACTGATCGCTACTGTCCACAATGACCGATCACTGATCGCCATAGTTCTCACTGACCGATCACTGACTGTCCTCCTTAACCACATACAGATGTACATTGTTTTAAACAATGCCAAGTTGTGTGCAGATCAGATTTTCCGCTGTGGCGACCTATTGACAGGAGAAGCCGAAAGAAAGTTTATTGTCTTAAATAAAAGCCACAAATCACTATTGTCTGTCTCACCTGTACACTTAATTGTTCTTTGCTTTAGACTATATTCTTTGGAATATCTACAATAATTAAATGCAACGCCTTCCCCTTTGTTTACTCACTAACACTAATTTTATTGTATGCATCCTTAACAGAGGCGATTGTGTAAATACACAAGTATTTATCCCTTTCTAACTGAAATAAATTATTATCTATTATATTCTTTATGCAGTACGTTTTGTTATGCAAGTAAGCACGTTAATTCGATGTATATGTAAAACTAGCAGTTCCTAGTGTATTTTGCAAGCACGCATTAACTACAGTACCTTTTCCTGTAAAGATTTGGTAACACTGTTCTAATAATGTGTCCTGCGCTAATCAGAAAGGCACGTGCACAGTCTACAGTAAATGGGTTAAAGTTAGCCACGGTGGAAAACGTTTTTTTTAATGAAGTAAAATCGTTCTTTATGTTAAAAAACAATTAGAAGCACTTTAGTCACTAAGAGTCGACAGGTCGTTCCTGCGCAGGGGCCTGTGGGAATTTCGCGCGCGCCGTCGCCAAAACGCCAATTAGCGCGAGTCACACTCCGTAAAACGCGACAGAGCAGAAAATGCATCTGCCGCGCGCCACACTTTTACACACTTCATTCCATTACAGTTTCATTTATTTCTATACAAACATCATCATTAAAAAAAAACATTGTACCTGTTATAGGTTATAGGTATTATACTATACCTATTCTATAGTATAATTCTCTGGAATCTTTTACACTACAGTGTGAATATAACTCCGAAATCAGATCAACGCGCAACATCGAGTGCAACAGAAAAGCGATTATGATTTGCAAACTACAGCACGCGCTTCCTGCGTGCTCTGGAAAACTAGCAAATCCTAGAAGTAGCAGTTTCCTTTCGATTTGTGCACTGAACTGCAACGTGAAGCCAAACCCAAATTCATTGTTCAAAAAAAAAAAAAATA
>JAQMYL010000015.1:13675196-13686236 GCA_030014365.1 Clarias pachynema | reverse complement strand
GTGCATGGAGTTTGCATGTTCTCCCCGTGCTTGGTGGGTTTCCTCCGGGTACTCCGGTTTCCCCCCACAGTCCAAAGTTATGCAGGTTAGGCTAATTGGTGTTCCTAAATTGCCTGTAGTGTGTGAATGAGTGTGTGTATGTGTGTGTGCCCTGCAATGGATTGGCACCCTGTCCACGGTGTACCCTGCTCCATGCCCTAAGCCTCCTGGCATAGGCTCCAGGTCCCCACGACCCTGAATACAGGATAAAGCAGTATAGACAACGAGTGAGTGATATTGAACACCACGACACAGTGAAATGAAACAATCAAAAGTAATTGGACACACTAATTTGGTTGTAAATATAGGGATTAATTATAATACTAGGGTGCAAATCATTTGCACACAACGACTACTAATACCTGGAACTCTTAGACATTACCAGATGCTGTGTTTCTTTTCTTGAGCTGCTTTGCCTCACCTTTAGTGCAGGTCAATTTCTTTGCCTTAAGAAGATTTTGGGTTGCTTTCACATTATATTTTGGGTCGTCATCATTCTGAATTCTGAATTCATCCTGCTTGGTCAGGTCATCAATAAACACCAGCAACCAAGGTCCACGGCCAGCCATACATGTCCATGCCATAACACTGCCAAAATAATGTGGTATGCTTTGAATAAGCCCTTCCTTTCCTTCTACTTATTATTCTATTCCCATTATTCTGCTACAAGTTACTCTTGGTTTATTCTGTCCAAATGATCTTGTTTCAGGATTCAGCAGGCTATTGCAGATGTTTTTGTCTCTTAATTGTAGACTTCGACAATAATACACCTACCACTTAAAGAGTGTTTAAGGCTGGCTAGATGCTCTGAAGAGTTTTTTCCTCACTAACTAAAGAATTCTACTATCATCCACTTTAGATGTCGTCTAAAGCTTGCTCTATCTCTCTGATAGCCGCCTCCCAGGCTAAGGAACGGCCTCCTTCCTTGCTCCAACACCTCATCAACTCCTGACCATTCATCTCAAAAACAAGTCACCCATGGGCATGAAAATTCTTATCAGTCAGTTGTCCAATGACTGAATATGCATGTGAAAATAGAGGGACTATTTAAATAAATTGCTGTAATTCATAATTTTTTTCTTTAATTAAGCTCCTTCAATTAAAGTTAAAAGTTTACGCTACAATCATATCTTTATTGCAAATCTATTGTAGTGGTGTTACAGAAGATATGAATATTGGGACCATGTCCCAATACCTATGGCCCTGATTCTATAGTGTACACATGGTATACTTGTAATACTGTATATCATACCCCATCCTGCAGTGTAGTTTTTAACTAATGTATAACATAGAAATGCAGAGTAAGATTTTTACTGTACACTGTAACTGCCTGTTTTACTGTGCTGATGAAACACCCTCTTGAATCCTAAATGAAATGGTTTATTCAACACATTGTGCTGAGTAGTTCAGATGTCTGTTTGCTGGCTCAAAATAAACCTTTAGAAATTTGTGTAAAACAGCTTTTACAACAAGAGAGTTTGTAAATCACAACCATATGTGCTGCAGTTTTGTAAGACATTACTATGACACAGTCTTATTAAGACAAATAAATCACCATTACCTTTGTAGTTTTTCACTGCTGCGGTAAAAAACAGATTTAAAAAGCAAAGCTATTTTCATTGGTTTCTCATTTATTTCCTGGAAAAGTTCCTGCCACTATCTGCTTTCTAAGATGATACATTTCCAAGATCTGGTTTTCAGTGTTGCTTTGCTTGTTTAAAGTTGATCAAATCAGAGATTGTATAGTTTGTTTTTGTTACATGTTTTATGAAATGCACTGTAATTGCTCTTGATTATAATTTGGACTCTGTGCCAAAGTCAGCAACCAGTCAATGTACTCTAATTACATTAACATATAAAAAAGGCCTTTATTCTGACTATAATAGGACTTTAAATTACATATATAGTAAAGCATCCAAATGTCTTTTTTAATAATCCCTATTTACGATAAGACAATACTGTATAGGAATAAGTAATCCCTCATGGATTGATCCATGAAGCTGGCATGATTGAGCAGAGCTTAGTCAATATTGTTGTTGAGGTTAAGGACATTTCTGTTATAAGCCAAGGAAATCATGAACTTTGTGTTTGTCTCAGGTGCTATGAAGAAGAACCTGACAGCCGAGCAGGTGAAAGAGGATCTGCTCTCACTTGGTATGATTTTTTTATTTAATTTTTTTTACTCAATAATCAATTAACTTCATAACAGCTTATATCTGGATCTACTTGTTTCGGATCACCAAGAAAAAATTTACTTTGTTTAAAAGCTTTAAATAGCTGCAAGTAGAACTTGCCTCATTTGACTTATTATGGGCTATATTCAGTAATGCTCACTACTCTTTAAAAATTGATATGAGAAACTGAATTTAAAACATTATTCTTTGGTTTTAGTAGTTACTTACACATACAGTGATTTGCACAGTGAACTCGCTCCCCTTCAACTTTTTCCAAACTGTAATCTTTGCAAAATATTCCACACTACAGTATAGAAGTGGAGAGGAAACAATATACAGTGAAAAAGATATTTATAGATATAAACTGTAAACCCTCAATCCCATTAATCCCAACTGGTTACTGATGATGTAACCAGTTGCCATCAGAAATCACATAAGTTGAATTGAGCCTACCTGTGTGTAATTAAAATTGTGAGATGTTCTTTTATTAAATGGAATGAACAAAAAGTGTCCCAACTATCAATAGGATGTCAAATCAGTTTGTTTGTTCAAGGACAAATATAGCCAGGACACACTGCCAAAGGTGTTCTTTATTGAAGAATGGTAGGACTTACAGAATCCTGTTTGGCGTATGTCTAACGACGTCTTGACATCTATTCTAATCAGAGCAGAATTTATCTTGGACCTATGGCAGAAAGCATTTTGTTTTTTGTAAGAAAACTGTCCATGCAATGACACATGGTGATAGAAACACCATGTGGTCAAGCAGAGGGCAAGGTAGATGAAGCCAGTACATTACAACACTAGAGTAAAATCTGTTTCAGTCTGCAATGGATTTTAAAATGTGTCACCTTGCAACATGGCAACCATAAGTATACTGCCTGCCGTACACTGGAGTACCTTACAACGTAAATGTTTTAATCAAAGGCCAGGCCTCAATCAGATAAAACATTATTTACCCAGAGTTTATAAGCAATGTTTACCAAGAAGAATCAGTGTCCATAAGTGCAAAGATAATACAGATATAAGATCGAGATCCCAAAGATCTACAGCTATAATTTTAGACAAAGTTGGTTGTACCTAGAATTGCCCAAGAAGGTCAATGTTTAGCTTTTGTTTAATTAACCTTTGCATCACAATGTGTAATAAACAAATTGCTCATTCAAAAAGTAAACCAGATGGCGAACAACTAGGTCGATTTCAGGTTGTAAAACTACAGCACAAGAAAATTTCTAGGGGGATCGATGTGAATGCAGGCATTGCAGGCTAAATAATGCTAATCTCTGATTCATGTGTCACTGTATAGGGTTGACTGAGGACAAGGCCAGTCACTTCTCTGATCAGGTAATACGTTTGCAAAGGAACATGTGTCACTTTGTCTACAAATGGCTAAAGATTTTTTCCTTTTCCATACACCAATCAGCCATAACATTAATACCACCGGCAGGTGAATTGAATAACAATGATTACCAGTTAAATACCCTTAAACTGGTGACGGGTTCATGGGCACTCAAGACCCATCTACACCTGCGGGTACCAAAGGCCAGCCCGTCCGGTCCGATCCCACAGAAAAGCTTCCCAAAGATCTCAAAAAATGTGGCAAACTACTGAAAAAAGTCAATGCTGGCCATGACGGAAAGGTTTCAGAACACCCAGTGCATCACAGTCTGCTATGCACTGGACAAGGCAAGCACAGAATGCAAAGTTGATGACCTGGCCTTCAAATTCCCCAGATCCCAATTCAATTGAGCATCCATGGGATCCCTGCAACCTACAGCATCCAAAGAATCTGTTGCCAACATCCTGGTTAGCAACAACACAACCCCAGAACTCCAACGGAGAAACACTCCGAGGGGCCGGAGCCACCCCGGTGGCATAAGGAGAACCCAGAATCTAGGTGTTTGCAATGTTAATGGTTTTCAAGTTTTGGCTGATCTGTTTATAGGGAATATAAAGTATGACTTCTGAAGTATGATTTCATGTACCACAGACTGCAGTTATTCAGCAAAACCAATATCAAATAGTGATCTGGGTTGTGTATTGTCTCTTATCTTAGTGGAGGATCCATTACCCAGTGTTGTCCAGATTGGCAGTTGCACAAACACTGATGGTCAATCAACTAGTGGATATGGAATGGAAATTTGGTGGTAAGTTATTATAGATTGTGGGATAAAATTTAAAATGCTATTCTTTTAAGCGATGTGGTGTATAAATTCTGAATCTTTTATCAAACTTTAATCAGTTCTGTAAAATGATAGTTTTCACTTCAAAAACTAAGTTGAGATTTTTGTGCATAAAGGCTACTTTTAAATGTTTTCGCCTACCTTTGTAGTTACTGTAGGAACAAGTGAAATGCAGAAAGCTGGGAACATCTTCTTGCAGGTAATAATCACACTTGTTTTCAAAACCAAGCACACAAATATTATACTGTAATCAACTCTCTGTGGATAAAGGGTGAATTACAAAGGAAAGAAGAAAATTGGTCCTTGTCCTGTAAAAAGAACAGAAAAAGGGATGGTATTCACAATGAAAAGAACAAAAAGAGCACTAGCTCTTATTGCAGGGTCTGTTAGAATGGCCTTCCAGTTCTCCAGGCCCTGAAGACACATACATATTACAAATGTGTGTTTTTTTTATGTGATTGATCATTGCACAGGCTGCATTGTTGTTATTTCTCCTGACCTCAGGACAGTCTTTCACCTGTAAGTCTGTTTTCAGCCTGCCCACATAAATATCCTTCCAACGCCCCAAATGAAAATGCTCAAAGCCGACATGAACAAGACTGATAGCCTAAGGGCATGCTTTGAACTTTTTTTAAAAATAGACTGAAGCCTGAGACTGACGATGAGCATAATGTCAGCCTGCTTATAGATTTGTTTGTCTATGTATGTACTCACTTACCTGACTTTATTAAACCTGTTTCCTGAGTAACGTTTATGATTCTTTACAGCTTAAGCTAGTGCTCAGGAAGGGCAATGCAACGGAAAGTGTGTATATGGGTAAGATCATACTTTTTTTTGTAAGTTAGTATATCGCAAATGAAAAGATTAACATCTAAATATATTATATAATGATGGCTTTTGAACAGGCTTGTTTTATTCTTAATATTTACTCTGATCAGCCATAACATTCCAACACAAAACATTAAGCCCAGTTTAGTATAGGTTCCTCTTTTCCCAGCTCTGGCCCTATGGGCATGACTACACAAGACCTCTGTGTATTCATGCCCATGTCTGTGGGTGTGCTGTGGTGTCTGGCACTAGGACACTGGCAGCGGATCCTTTGGGTGCTATGTGTTGTGGGGTGGAACCTCCGTGGTTTAGACCTACTTGCCCGGTGTATACCATGAGTTTGGAGGCCGGGTGAGTGGCTTCGGTCTCTTTGCCAGCAGGGCTCCATGCATGGTTAAATGTGGTGCACTGGGTACTTTGGTGCTTTTCTGACGTGGCCAGCATTGACTTTTTTTCAGCAAATTGTGCTGCATTGGTTATTCTGTTAGATCTAACCAGACAGGATGGGCTTTGGTCCCTGTGGGTATGGGTGAGCCTTGGGTGCCCATAATCCTGTCACCAGTTTACTAATAAATTTATATATTTGATAATCAATGTTAAAGTCTTAAATCTGTGTACATGCTGTGTAACTTATACAGGTTATATATTTACAATTTTCTATTGTACATTTATCCAATGTGCAATTGTGCAATATTTTTTTTCCTATTGCAGTAAAATATTTCTACTTTTCCTATCTATTTCCTATTTCCTATTTTCCTATCTTTTTTTTTTTAGGCCATGAACAGTTGTTTGAGCGTGGCACTGCATATAATACACAATATCGTTGTGTATGTGACAAATAAAAAATTTGGATTGATATGTTATGTGATGTTAATGTTACAGTATGGCTGACCGGTGTACACCCATAATCAATTTCTGATTGTTGTTATTATTAGTATTATAAGACCTAGATCTTTTTCTTTATTCTTTGCTCTTTCAGAACTGACTCTACCCCAGTTCTACAACTTCCTTCATGAGATGGAAAGAGCCAAGGCCAATATGGACTGCTTTAGCTGAGGCCCTGTAGCTGTTCACATTTGACTCCTCTAGCATTGTGTACAGTGTAGGTAAATCACAGAAGCTATTGAATGTGTGTGTAAGCATGAATGAATGTATGTGTTTATATGTGATTTAAGGTATGACTGTAATGTTTCCATACACATGAAAACTTAGGTGCGTTTGATTCACAAGTTTTTTTTCATGTCCTCTTTTATACAATGAAATTTGCTTAATCATACTGAATGAAACAAGTTATTCAATACATGACCAGGTTTTTTTTTTTTTTTTTTTTTAAACTACATGATCAAAACTTTCAGAAATAAAAGTATAAAAGTTACAGTCTGGATTTCTTCTTGTCATTTGGGTGCTGTTATCAGGGGGGCATGCTTTGTATATTTTGCATAGATAATAAAAAAATATATATTTAAAAGTAATCATATATCAAAGCATAAAATTAAACTTTAAATGTCCCATATCTTACTCTTTCATTAAGAAGTTAAGTTACAGGTATTTTCCCACAAAGTGTGTCTGTTAAACCTCCCGCTGAAATACCCCGCAGGTAATTTCCTTCATCAAACTTCCTTTAATTCATTCCTCCTCCAAATTTCATTGTCTGTGAACATGAACAACTTCTAAGTCACACACCCATAGAGAACAGCAGATATGAGCAATAACCTGGGTGAGGATGTTGTCTTCTTTAAGATCACAATGGGGGAACATTTAATTGCATTATTTTAAGCCCCAAACAATGCAAAAACGGAAAAGAACAAAATAAAACAAAAAACAGGGAATAAGCCATCTGAATGTTTGTTTAAAAGTGCATTTTTACTTTAACAGCTGATTAACAATGAACTATATGCACTTTACAGGCTAAAAAATATATAGTTTCGTATTTTACTTTCTTCAAGAAAAATGACTAACGTGGATGCTCAAATTAACTTTATTTTTGTGCTTAAAAGCAGTTATTATCCAATTAAGTCAGGCACTTTAAACTTAATCATCTCTCTCTCATCTGTCTGCCTCACCTCTTGCTTGTCCGTGCTTGTTCCACTCAACAAATTGCAGTATCACGTGTGAGGGATCAGGACCCTGCAAGAGTAAGAAAGCAAACCGCTGTGCCCTTTTTTCTTTTGTCCTGCTTCTTTACCCCCTCCCCCTTCCCCAAGCAGGAATCCATGATTTGTATTCAGTCTCTCTTGAGAACATTTATTAGATGAATTCATTGTAGGTTTTGTTGTCTATCTAAAGGCAATTAAGTGATCAGTTATATAATCACAATATGAGCGCATGTGTGGTTGCCTGTATAAAAGAAGGAAATGGAGAAAACGGAAAGAAACCTACCGTTACACTAGAGAGTAAAAAGGGGAAGTCGCATTTCAACTGGATTTAAGTAGAGACCACCGCCACCCCCAGTTACCACGAATTCTGTCACGTGCATCTGGGGAGTTCCAAGAAGAATGAGTAAAATAACAGCTGTATGCCTACATGTGCATGTGGAGGTCTATTTCGGTCAAATCTAGAATATTTGGCACCATGTAATAAGTGATGTTTTTTTTGTTTGTTTGTTTGTATTGTAAATATATAGGCATAATGTACAGTTTCATCCTATTTTTTGTAACATGAAGAGCAATTTGTGTAAAAATAATTTTATCCTTAAAAGTAATACATGATGAAGCCACCCCTGAAGAGAATAGTACGTGTGTTCAGTTTTTGAAAGTTTTATTAAGATGTTGCACTATGTTGTTTGAAGACTCTTCTGGCAGAGGCAAACAAGTTTGGTGCCAAGATATCCTGGCAGTAAAGAGGATTAATTATGCCATCAATCTTCATAATAGCTCCTGAACCACCCATCCACAAAGCAGCCCTAAAACATCAACGATCCACCACTACATTCTATAAAGTTTGGGGGTGCTTTCTTCGACACTCCACATTCTGCCAGTGATGAATAATACTGTGCAAAGGTTCATATTTAACAACTTCATATTTTGCTTCACAAAAGCCAGACTTTCTGTATTTTAAATAAGGTCTTGAGGAAAAGTACATACAGTGGTTCTACATAAAAAGCATCTAACTGAATGCATAAACCAGTGAGACACAGGTGCAGATAATGGTGTATGATCAGGCCAGTGATTTGTATACTGGTGATGCTGAATGAGGGGGGATATTAGGTTGCTGCTGTGGTTGTACAAGAAAACAAACAAAAAAAGTTTTAAATTGCAACTTTAGGCACTTTGCGGCTCGTTACAGTAAATAATTTGTTCCCATTTCCTTATTTTAATCTATTTAATTTAATGTAATTTAATTTAATATAAAGAAATGAGGGGTTGCGCAAGACTTTTGCACTGCACTGTAATAGCCATTACCTAGTACTGTACTGTAGTTCTAATGGCCCTTAGTGAAGTTTAGGTACTTTTTTACTCCTCCAGTCTTTTTAAACATATTATACATATCTGTCCTTAGAGGTAATTTTAACTGGATATGTATTTTATATATAATGTAAATGTAATGTATATATCATGTAAATGCAGACAGCTCGCTGTCCAAGACAGCCTGTTTGTCTAGTGACCAGTGGGTAGAACAAGTATATAATAATCAACAAGTCAATAATCAACAAGACATTTCATATATAGTTAAAATGATATTATTACCCCTTACAAGATTTTCTTCAATATTAACCTTGTCTGACAGGAAAAAAATATCCTGGTACAGAGGATATCCATAAAAAAGGAATAGAGAAAGATAGAGAGAGAAAGAGCATGCTCAGGTTATGTCTGACATTTATTTATTGACCTGATCTTCATGTATGTAGTAATATGTAATGAGATTGTTTTTGGCTATGAGGTTGTGACTAGACTGGAGAGCAGCGCGTTCAGGCGTGCAGTTTGTCAAGGGAAGGCAAAATGATCCTCTGGCTACTCACCAGACTCTAACAGACAGGAGAGACAGATGTAGTGTGAAGTACCTCCCCCTCACCCTGGACGTAAGTTTACTGATTTAAAGCACAAGACTAATCATTGAAACATACACAGATATACAGGGAATCACATTTTTGTGCTCTCTCTCTCTCTCTCTCTCTCTCTCTGCTCTAACATGTTCATTTAAAATTATGATGGGTTAGTAAAAAAAAAAATATTATTGGGATTGATATTAGTACTACACTGTGTCTTCTGTTTTTACCCACAAAACAATTATACATCAATCAGCTATAACACTAAAACCACATCCCTTTTATTGTATCGGTCCCCCTCGTGTTGCCAAAACAGCCCTTACCTGTCAAGGCATGGATACCACAGGATCGCTGATGGAGTGCTGTGGTATCTGGCATTGAGATCTGGGGAAATTTGAGGTGAAGTCAACACCTTGAACTCTGTCATGTTCCTTAAACCATATATAAACAACTTTTTTTTTTTGCAGTGTGGCAGGGTGCATAATCCTGCTGTAAGAGGTCACTGCGACTTGCCATCAAGGGGTGTACTTGTTTGGGTTGGTGATACGTCAAAAGCAAAGCGCATTTAAAAACATTACCATTGACCAAAGTGCTATACAATCATAAAAAGCAAAAAAATCATAAAATGCCAAGGGGGTATAAAAGTCTTTCTGAGATGTGATTTTAAGATAGGAAAAGTATATCCTATTTTGATATACAGATGCAGCTTATTCCAGAGTTTCGAAGCTGCGGCTGAAAAGGTATGATCACTCCTAATCTTCAGCCTTGATTTGGGAACTGTGACTGATCAATAGACCTGAGAGATTGTGCTGGATTGAAGAAGTCATGAATGTTAAATGATGCTATATTATTTAAGGATGTAGAAGCTGTTAATAAGACCTTGGAATTAATCCTAAACTGAGCTCAGAGCCAGAACAGGTGTTGTGTGTTCCTGCTTCATGTTAAAAGACATGCAGCGACATTTTTTTGGACCAACTACAAACATATAAGAGAACTCTGGCCAGTGTCAATATAAAGGGGCGTTACACCAAACCAATATGCAACAAGAGCATGTATAACCATTTCAATATCCTTGTTAGTATTTATATATTTATTTATTTATTTATTTATTTATTTCTGCTTTTATTCATTGTAAAAAACTGCTTGACCTTGGACAGTAGCTTGAGCTGAACACAGCTAATTAAAATTACTGATTATATTTGTCTGTCTACTATAAAATCATTGTCCATTAAAATAGCCAAGTGTTTGACAGTTTTTTGCACACAATTTATACGCACACATATCTATTAACGGGTCGCGACAGATTCCACTAGGTCTTCGGTTTTGTTCTTTTTAAAGCTTAAAGATTTAATGGTCATCCCCAGAGAGACTAGCTGTGGTTTTGTATTGATTGTATCCCTCTGTTTTAAAGAAAGATACATTAGGATATTCTGTATAACCATAAAACAAAATACTACATAATGTTTTCTAATAGTGGATGCTAATGATTGTAAGTAAATTGAAAATAACAGGCTTTAGAATAGATCCTTGAGAGACTCCACATGAGAGAGATACTGAAGAGGATACAGGAGTCCAGCAGAAGAAAAAAAATTCTATCCAGCATTACCAGTGATTGTAATTTTCTATGAATTTTCTACATGATCTATTGGGTTTCTGGTGCCTTGGGTGCCATGATCCTGTCACCAGTTTACTGGTTTATAATTGATAACCAATGTTGTTCAGTTTATTTGGCGGTGGTGGTAGTGATGTTATGGCTCATTCATTCATTCATTCATCTTCTATACCGCTTTATCCTGTATTCAGGGTCGCGGGGGGCCTGGAGCCTATCCCA
>JAQMYL010000015.1:13603800-13632143 GCA_030014365.1 Clarias pachynema | reverse complement strand
TCGCCGATTCCGATGCCAGCTTTTTTTGTGGTATCGGCAGCATTTCCGATACCAGTATCGGAATCGGAACAACCCTAGTTGTAACCCCGTCCCCTGATACATGATATATAATGATGACTTTAAATTACTGTTATAAACCATGAAAAAAGAAAAAAAACCTGCAGTGCTGAACCTAAAGTTACATTTTCGAACAAATAACTCCACAGACTTGTGACTTAAAGCACCAGAAGCATCACACCACCACCACTACCACAACGTCAACAACAAAGTGAAATAAAGCGTAGCCCTCACACAGTGCCCCAGGCTGACAAAGGTGCCTTCAACCGTCAGCACCAAGCAGTGGAAAATGGCACAGTTTAAAAAAAGGTGTGAAAAGGAGAGATGGGAGGAGCTAAAGTGAAGAATAGAGAATAGCGACAGGTGTGCATGAGGTTTGGGGTGCATGAGGTTTGCATTGGGTTTTGTGCAGTGATGGGTCAACTCGTGGGGTGAAACAAAAACATGTCTATGTAAGACAGAGTAAAGCACTATGCATGCGACCTGAGTATGAGTACAAGTATTTCACTTGAACCTCATGAGGTCAGCAGTAGGAAACATGGCAGTTGGCTTTTACATAATTATGTCCATTCTTTCATCGTGTTCTTTCATCTACTCCTTTAAATGTTTTTTCCTCAAATAACTTTTCTTGCTTTGTTCGTGCTATACACGGACTTAAGAGAAAAGTGGTGATAGATTTTATTGCATTATTAACAAAGTTCCTACGTTGTTCTGGTTCCTTCTTTGTAGTGATTTGAAGAATGTTTTTTTTTCTTTTCTCTGTCTTTATATTTTTTGGACTTGTGAACAGGGATGCGCAAGCGCAAAGGTAATACAAAATAACTTGACTAAAAACTTAGTATACACTAAAAATAAATGAAATCTGATTCTTAATTTTATGCAAAAAATATTAATTATTACCTTTTAAGAAATCTATATACACTGAGAAATTCTTAACAATACGTAACTGAAGCATAATTTTACGTACAGTTTGCTTTTAAAGTTCATCTGAATATCTAGAAATTTTTTTGTTCTTTTTCACACGTTTGTGATAGCTGTAAATAGACACATACATTCCCAACATTTAGTCTATGTTTAAACATTTTAATGCACCATGAGCTGTAATTAACCTGACTTGAACTGGATGCAAGTTGCATAAATTTTACAAGTACTTGTAAAAAGATGATAATGAAACTTTGACTGGAACTGGGTTCTAAAAAGAGAGGGGGCTGGTAGGGTAGTCAAAAATTTACTCTAGGAAGAGTAACAGTGCAAAGTAAAAAAAAAAGTATTCGGTGAAAAGACAACTCAAGTACTGATTAACAATCAGTAATGTCTGATTTATTTCTTTTTTTTTAGAAATTTTATATATACATACTGTCTTGTCTATACATACATGTACTGTTTTTTTTTGTTTTTTTTTGCGATGCTGCCGGTTTGAGTGTGGTCATGTGACTTCATGTGGTTGTTACCGCGGCTGATTTGTCAAACGGAGTCATGTGATTATTGTTGCTGCGTCTGATTGGTGAAAAAGTTATGCAGTCGATCCACCGGCTGCATGTGTAGAATAAATCATTAGAAAAGTTACAAGTCGAGTGTAGCCGATTTATAGCGGAGGAAAAGTAGCGTTTCTATTTCACAAATCTACTCAAGTAAAAAGTATGGTGCAGTAAAACTATTCATAGAAGTAAATTTTTTCAAAAAGTTACTCAAGTGAATGTAAATGTAACTCGTTACTACCCACCTCTGGTTCTAAGACAAAAAAAAAAAAAGAGAGTACTATTGTTTTTAATTTTTTGGATCTGATTTGGAGGATCTGGGATATGCCGCAGTTTCTCATCCTGATGTCTTAGGAACCACATTAGAATATGTGGACTCTACGAATGCATGTCCGTCTGGAACTACAACTGTATTTAGGTAGTCTTTCAGTATAGAAACACACTGTCTGGCAAAAAGTCAGATTATCAGTCAAATGATTTACCTGCATTAAAGAAGGAAAACAACTAGGAGACAAGGAGATTTGAAATTAGTTGAATTAGATTAGAACTATGTAATATGTTAATAAAACCTGGAAAGATAATATTGAACAGTAATCTTTGTTAGAAGATTTTTTTTAATGGATTTAAAATGGATTAAATGGATTTTTAATGCACTTAAATAGTTGATTTAATACACACAGATGTGATTTCGTGAAAATAAGAGCATTTCCATACCTGTCATGTGACAAATTCACATAATTGGGACTAAACATTTGTATCGCCAAAAAAAAAATCACTTGTAATTGAAGCTAATAAGAAAAAAATGCTTTCATTGGCTAGGAATCCTAAAGTTAAAAAAATTATAGGAAAGAAATCAATAAAGAAAAATGAATAGGGCCTACTATACAAGCTTGTGGAAGCATTTTGTTCTTGGGTAGATTCAGTTGGTCGGGTGTAGGCTCAGCAATATTATGTAGCAATAAACATGAAGTCACTAGAATAACCAGGGTGTCATCAGTGGATTTTTTTCCCCCTTCCCTGGTAGTATGGGTATATTCCAGGACTCAAATTGTGGTTCTTTTCACAATCATTTTCACACAGGAAATCACCAAACAAATTTTTTGGCCAGGTAGTGTACATGCTAAGGGGCCTTAAGAGCGGAAGTGGAAAATTCTGGTGAATAATACTGTAATAAACACTAATGTTTGGTGTTCTGCTGGAACAGCACTAAATCCGTAATGTTCTATTACTTGTACTGTCTATTTGGTTTCTGTTATTGCTATGGCATATTAACACGTTAAATTCTTCTGTATGTTGGTGAGTGCAACAGGGCACTGATCAGAGCAGCTCTGAGCGTTAACTAGTGAAATGTACTGTTATTAATAATTTAGAACATTTAATAATGTATAATAAATGCTTAATATAGTCCACATGATTAGTAAACATCTAATAAAGCTGTTTTTGCACCATGCTGAATAGAAACAGGCGGCCCTTAACCCTTAACAATATATATGCACTATGAGAAATTCTTATAAAAATGTGAACTCCATGAACGATGAAGAATATTTAAAATTGTCAAAGAAGTTCTTCATGCAGGGATACCAACAAGTGACACATTTGACATCCATTAATGGTTGGATTTCTCTCACAAAAATAATTAACCATAAAGGCATTCTTTTGTAATTTTCTTCACTTATCATTCCAAAAGTTGATAATATTTATTGGGCTTACAGTGTGTCAAGAAGATTGTGGGGGGGAAAATGATGAATGTATCAGGAATGTGTCTGTGCTATAGAATGAGCTTAGTTGCACCTGAGAATATAGCATGAGAATCTGCAAAGAGGCTGGAGACACTTCCAAGTCAAATGGTGAACATGGAGAATATTTCTGTTCTGTTCATAAAAGGAACTGAGCCAGTGCTCTGTGTAAGGGGAGACAATTCTCCCTGCATTGTACACCAGTTCAGTGGTGTTGGATCCCCACTACCCCTGCCAGAACTTCATAAATCGTTCCACTGGACCTTACTGCTAGCTCTTAAATAAAAAAAAAGAAATCATATATATATATATATTTATTTATTTATTTATTTATTTATTTTTAATCCAGTTCTAGTGTCCAAATAGCCAGTCTGTCTACCTGCATGTTTTTGGCCAGTGGGAGAGAATCAGAGACTACAGATGAAACCTGCAGAGAAAAAAAAGGAAAAATGCAAAGCACCACATAGACAGCAGCCTGAGCTCAGGATCAAACCCTGGAACTGCTGTGAGGCAGCAACGCTACCTGCTGTGCCACCATGCTGCTCCGAGTCTGTTTTTTTTCTTCTTCACCAGAATGATTTTAAACTACAGTATTTGATCATTTGTGTGACTTGGAACAGAGATCGTCCATCTGTGATGAACTAAAGTCTCGTGTCCATTAAGTGATCATGGGTGTGTGTCAAACTTTAAAGAGTAAAGAAAGTGTATGAATCCAACTTTTTCTGTGTGTTGCAGTGTGTGGACAGCGCTACCGGACAGGAGATCTCGTCTTTGAAGAGAGTTGCAGTGGTCGAGGATTTCTACAATATCATCTACGCCATGCATGTGGAGATCAGCTCTGACCCAGCCAAAGTGCCCAAACATGCCGGGCAGAAAAAAACGTATAAAGCGGTTAGTTAGTACATTATACAACCTTTATTCTCTCTGTTTTTCTGCCTCTGTCCTGTTTTTTTTTCTCTTCACTTAGCAATTATGTTCTGCTCTACCTTTTTTTTTCATCATTCTCATTTTCTGCCAATTTTCCCTTTTTCATGCATTCTTTTTTTTCTTTTTCTTTCTTTTTGACTGGCTTGATTGAATGTCATATCAGTGCCTGAGCTTCAGACCCTCAGCTGCTCCTTCTGATTGGCCTCTTTTTCTCTTGTCACTTGTTAAGATATTTCATTTTTTTTGCCCATTATGATGGATGTTTGTCTGAATGAAAAAATCCCTGCAGCTCTTTTATAGCTGAAGCCGTCTGCTGCACTGCTGTTTTAGGGGTTCTGATCAGGAATCTCAGCTTGTTAACGAAATCTACATCTGTGATTAATAATAATAAAAAATTATGTATATTCTACTGTACACTAACACGTCACATCACACCTTTTGTAAGAGATTAAGACATTCTTGCTTGTGTAATTCCATGGGCTATGTCTATATCATTTTAAACCCTCCTGTGATACTGCCCTCTGATGGTCAGATGGAGGACTGCATATAAGGCATGACCGAGCAGCCTCATCAACACCTCTTCAACACCTTTATGTTCCGTATCAACAGTGTTCTAACAGATGCTCAAATATAGTCTTGTTTGTTTCTGTTTCCTCTAATATATAATTGATGGAGATCTGTGTTTTCAACTCGAACACAAACAGCTGGCTGTGTTCCATTCTTGCCTGCCGGCTGTACAGCGATCCCGAGCCTGTTCTGGACCGGTGGTCTTGACATTAAGCCACCCTGCTGAGCGGGCCATCTCTGCTGCATTATTCCAGTTCTCCAGTTATTGTACAGAGCAGCGTGTCAGGGTAACAATGGCAGGGGAAATAGCTGCTTGGCTGCAGGAACTTGTATTCAGCAGGCATATATACACATATATTAGTGTTCAAGTCATGATTCATAAAAAACATTATACATACACATACATACATACATTATATATAATGTATGTATGTGGATGTGTGTGTGTATATATATATATATATATATATATATATATATATAGACGGGTGTAGACGCAGCACATAGCACACATACCGTGACCTGCCGATGCAGTGCCACAGTTGCCCTATGTTTGTTTTTTGAGCCCAGGGGAGAATATGGATTCATTGTGGGGGTGTGTTTTCTTTCTCATACACTCTCTTTCTCTCTTCATTCTCGCCTGGGCTGCTGCAGGTTTGTTGGGAGGAGGTGAAATGGGTGGTGAGGAAAAGGGAAAGAAATCTATAGCTGAAGAATGAAAAAATATTGTGTGTACAGTATATAGGCGTGTATGCGTATATAGTGTGTGCACTGTATATAATATATATGTATATATGTGTGTGTATATTTTATATTTATGGATGTGTTTTGGATGTATGCAAAAAGAATCAGCACTCCAATGGTGTGGAGCAGAAAAGAAGGGAGGGGCGGGGGGGGGTTAGTGGTCTCTTCATTTAAATATGAGTCAGACCCTCCAGCACAGACTCAGTCAGCGCTGCTCACTGATTTAAGAACCTGATTAGCACTTCATTTGCCTTTCCCTGAATTAATGAAATTTAAATTTAGATTGGATGCTGTCTCTCCACTGATAAACTACCTTTGTTCATGCTGTGTGTGTGTGTGTGTGTGTGTGTGTGTGTGTGTGTGTGCGCCCTGATACCTTGCTATTTTGCAGCTGTCACACATTTCACTTTTCAGCACTCGCACATAACCTAAAACTCCTCACACACCTATAAGACAGTACAGATCACCGGTGGTCGTATGCTCATTGTTGACAGAATGAATCATGACTCTAACAGTGATTCCGAATGGCACATGTAGGTAAAGAGATCCGGTATCCAGGTGTTGTGGATATGTTTGCGATCTGTTTTTGTAGGTTTCGGATCCGTCCTCAATCCCTCAACAGGGGGAAACGTTGTAATGATGTCAACGTGGCACATAAATACAGTGATTATGTGCAGTGCTGAAATGTTTCTAAAATTGGCTTGCAACTCCGAAACGAATCAATGCAGCAAAAAATAGAATCTCTCTTTGTTTCTGTCTTAGATCGCAGAGACGTATGCGTTTCTACCTAGAGAAGCAGTGACCCGATTCCTGATGGGCTGTGCAGAGTGTCAGAAGAGGATGCACATCAGCCCGAGTGGAGCCGAGTGCAAGGGTACGACAACCCAAAGCTCACTGAAACATCCTTACACTAACTTTTTGAACATTCAACCACGTCATCATATCTAACATGAAATATGACCGTGATTTGGACTTATACATTTTTTTCAGTTTTTACAAATTACAGGAATTACAAACTTTAGACTGGTGGTGTGTATTATTAGATAGATAAATATAATGTAATGTATAATATTATAGCTAAAGTTAGTTACGTTAAGCCTTTAACATCAGTATATGTCACATATACATAACTGTACAGGTGGAATTTTATCTTACGAAATACGGAACATATCTAATTTTGCATGTCTCAGCTTTGGTGACTGGGGTCAGAGTGCTGGGGTCAGAGTGCAGGTTCTGGTATGATATGGTGCCCCTGGAGCAGACAGGGTTAAGGGTCCTGTTCAGAGGCTCACACTGACAGCCTGGTGGAGCTGGGGTGAACCAACGACCTTCTGATCAGTAACCCAGAACCTTTACCTGCTGACTTCGACATCGTTAATAGAATAGAAGAGAATAGATTTTTTGCAAAGCTAATTTGGAAATAAATCTTTTATTTATTAAATGTTCTAGTTTTAATTTTGTTAATTCTAATTAACAGTTTAAATATATTATAATTTCAGCAATTTAGGAGCTAAAAATGTATATAATACATGTCAGCATGAGTTGAGATGAAAAATTTGATTCAATATTGTGCAACGAATTAAACAAAAATAAACCGAGCCACAATGCAGAGTACACGGCTGATTTCATTTTAATCAGCATAAACACGGAGGCATTTGACTAAGTGTAAATGCACGCGATTAAGATGTTTTCACGATGAACACTCCAGGTGCAAATGGGGTTTTCATGACACAACAGTGAGAGTATTCAACAGCCCGAAGTGAAATGTGCTGTAACCTCCACGGTAGGATGATATCCCCATGGTCACATAGGTCCAGGTTCTGCAGAGATGATTGGCAGTAAAGGGATCTGCAGTGCCAGAGAACATACTCCCCACCCCCATCCCTACCACTTTAGCTCTTGCTTTCTGTCCACCCCCCATCTCAATTCCTGAAGTTAACACATCCCGAACAGCTTGTCCCTTCCATGACATACGCCACACACTCTCGCAAGAAAACATTCATTAGGCTCTGATCACTGGAATGTCTTGTCCTCCCTGCATGCAGCAATTAGCCCAATTATGGCCCTTTTATGAAAAAATATAAGTAAATCACATTCCCCGGACAGCAGATTTTTTCAGGAAGGAGTAGGAAGATTTCGGATCAGGAAAGCAAAGAGGCAAAGAGTCCAGTGGGGGAGGAGCTGGATGGAGAGAGCCGGTCTAGAACACTGAAAGCAAAAAAGAACCATTATGAGCCAAGCATCATCAGACCCATACTGGGGGTGAGATAAACACACACACACACACACAAACCTCCAGGCTTGATCTGTCACAGGGTTCTGTGGCAGCATGAGGACAACATTGGGTGTCGCTCATAAAGCGAGTGCTAATTGGCTTCCTACCCCATGGGGGTCTCAAACCCCTCGCCCCCCCCTTGCCCCTCTATTTAGCTCCAGCTACCCACGCAAAAGTTCAGCTCTAAATTATTAAATGTGATTAATTACTGTGCACACAGGCAATTTTTTTTTAATCGACTCAGAAAAGTGATGCTGGTGTCAGTTCTTTCAGCTCTTGTATAATGCAGTCAGGATAATGTTTTCATATTGTACAGTATAGGTGTGATTTACATCAGAAAACAGGTACTGTACATGTTTATGTAAACAATATTTCTAGAAGTGAATCTGTATACAGTGGATGGAGGGGTAAGTGGTCAGTTCAACCCAATGTGCACACCTAAGAGTGCTCACTGATTCATGTGTTTAGTGTTTATGAGCTCGTAGTTATGAGTGTGTCTTGTTTGCATGCTCGGTCACTCCTTCTATATCACTGAAATGATCAGGGCTCACAAGGTTCGTGTCACACTTTCATCACATGCCACCGTTTTTGCCTCAAGACCTGATAAGACACGCCTATACAGAAAAAAAAACAAAACACATGTGCTTGAATTTTTTAATGCATGAGAAATTTTGTCTTTGTTGTTACATGTCCCGTCTCGGGCATAATCAGGATCTTCATTACTGGCACTGGTATTTGGGGCAGGGTAGTGCATTTAATTTGCATATGTATATACAGTTCACATGTGGGTTATTATAATTTTGGAATTGCAAATGAAAGTGTTAATGGGACAAAGAGACCGGGCCATATGCGTGTGTGTGTGTAGCACGAAGGGCTTCATGTACTGTCCCCTAGTGGTGAGACAGAACCCGTTTGAACACACGACTGTGTGCAGCATGTACACCAAAATAGTCCAATATTGTGTCACTCAATACAGAATATCAGCATCGTTATTATTTGATCTATGTTTTGATGATGTTGCGATAAATGATCGATTGCAAGCACAGTGCCATTGTATCATTGGTTGAAACTCGTCTCATCCATGATGTCATTTCTACAGAAAACGACCGGCCTGCCTCACTGGTCCCTGACCTCATCGACTACAACATGCCTTTGACCACCACCTACCTGAAACAGATGAAACTGCAGTGTATTAACAACAACGAGCAGGTACACCTTTATACTCACACACTTTTTGTATTACTGCATGAACTTGTGCACAACTGGACAAATCCAAGAATCATCAGTTCTTTAGTATATTAAGGAATCCCTGTAGTAGACTGCACTGCTGTGTAGTACTCGTAGAATGGTTACTGAAATCCTGTTACGCTGGTCATTTCGGGCATTTTATTCTGTGAATTTATTAGAGGTTTTTTTTTTTTGACGATGGGTTTTGGAAAATGAACGAGGTGTCTTTATCACAAATGAGTTAGCTCAAAAGAGACATTTAGCATGAACGTAACAGCTTGTGACCATGGATTTTTGTTAGAGAGGACGGTGTTAAGAATAACAACCACAATGAAAGTCTATCTAGTGAATTTTTGGACTAAACCTGTAATAGGCACTTGAGAGATAACAACATGGTTATGTTATGCATACAGTCTAGGAACTTGTTTGTTCAGTTGTGTTTTTGCCTATACACCAGTGGTTCAAATAAAATTTCCAGTTTAACTACTGTACATCTGAAAAAAGGGGATTCAAGTTAAACCGGGACTTATGAAGAAAATTTTCTCATTTCAAGATTTAATACACACAGTCCTTTTTTTCAATTTCAATGATTATGGTTTTTACCTCATGAAAATCTAGTAACTCAAAAATATTAGAATAAAAAATAAATATTGTATTTGAAGTTACGTACTGGGTATAGAGCAATTTTGACAATCACAGTCATGGGGTCGTGTGAAGAGGAAGATGAGAAACACCTGACTCAACAATACTACAGAGTAGCTGAAGCCTGCTATCAAAGCAACCTGGTCTTCTATTTTGCCAGGTTCGATTCTCGCCTGTGTGTGTCACGAGTTTTCATGGTCTCCTTGTGCTTGGTGGGTTTCTCTGGGCACTCCGGTTTCTTTCCACAGTTAAAAGACATGCAAATTAGGCTAACTGGTGTTCCTAAATTGCCCATAGTGTGTGAATGTGTGTATATGTGTGTGCCCTGCGAGAGATTGGCACCCTGTCCAGGGTATATCCCATCTTGTGACCTAAGTCTCCTGGGATAGATTGCAGGCCCCCGCGACCCTGTATACAGGATTAAGCGGTATAGATGATGAGTGATTTTTTTTTTTCTTTAAAAAAAAAAACAAAACAGTGTGAAACTCCTTTAAAAAAGAATGCATCTCCTCAATGTTAAAAATTAATAATAATTTCAGGGTTTGCATTAAACATTTTTTACAGTTGGACTTTCTTCGAGTAATGATTAATTTTGTACATTTGACCTTGAATGGCTTCGTCTATGAAATGGCATATATATTTGATATCACTGTCCTGACACTACTGAGCTTTAAGCTTTGCACAGCAAAAATTTCATTGCTGCTCATAACTTTCTGCCACATTTATGTATAGTTCTATTTGGTGTGAACAAATATTTTTTTAAACACTTACTGGTGCGCATTTGTCAATCCCGTGTCAATTCACTGTGGATGGGTGGTTTTGTGTGTGTGGGGAAAAAATGTATTTTAGTAAATAGGATTTTAATCTGTTCTCTGTGCAATATACAGTATATAGAATGAGTATTTTGATACCGTATGTAAAATATTTAGAAGACATTTGTCTTCACGGCCTCAGGGATAGAAAATGAATAGTAAATTGTTAGATATTGGGAGCGGTTATAATCCATGAACGAAGTGCACTTAGTGAGAAATTAAAATAGATCTTCTGGAAACCCTCAGACAAATCAGGTGGGGAAAGAAAGTAAGACCATTGTGGCAAAATGCAAACATGAAAGCATAGCGGCATAATTGTCTGAAATTATGGAAAACCAAGAATAAAAGCACGGAGGATGCACTCATCAAGCCTGGCTGGTTGGCATTGCAGGATGTGTGTGTGTCAATTCAATAAAGGAGGAAATGAGCAGCATCCTTCCTGCAGACTCCAGTTTGGGGGAGGTGGGGAGTGCAGGGAATTAAAGAGGGAGGGGTCGTTCATTTTCGTTTCTGGCCTCCCTTTCCAGTTAATACAAAGGCAAAAGGAGACTCCTTTCTTTCTTACTCCGTCTCTTTTTGGTAGAGAATTAACAGAAGACATGATGAGATCAGAGTAGTTATACTTGGAGGTAATAGTATAGCTGCTGCTCGAGCACCAGTACAATACAAGTTAAAACGAGATGCTCTCACTTGCACCCAGTTTCAACTTTCAAATGAGGGCTATCTGGAAAGGTTATGATTGAATCTAATTTCTAATTCCAAGTTTATTTGTACACGTTGACATTTGACATTTTAATCAGTATGTTGCTATTTATTCAGAATGGAAAAAGCGTGTTCGTTTTAATGAAAGCTGGCAATTTATAATCCGCTTCCCAGAAGTAGCCTGCAGGTTTGGAGATCGCAAAAGCTGCATATGAGGTAATTTCATTTCCAACTTATGGTTGCTGTTAGAGATAGCCTACATAAGTCTTTATAAATCTAGTCAGACAGCAGTAGTAAGTACATTGGTAATTCTAGACACTCTACTTATAGTATATAGTATAGTCTTTAAAGGAGCAGTGACGATTTTTTAAAAAGAAACCAATGATAATGATTAGAAGCATTTTGATAATACTTATTGTCATTTTTTTATGCTCAGTGAACACTGAAAAATAAATGTAGGTCATTTTATTGTAACAACAATATTGAGCTTTATGAAGGTTTTTTTTTTAATTATTATTTTGGATTATTCTTGGAAAGCTGCATTGATCCATTTTGCCTGTAGGTGGCAGGTTTTACAAGCAGTTATTTGACTTCTCAAGTCCAAATGTAGTCTGAAGTTGAAATAAATTTGGGCTTTAAAGCTAAATCATCTCACAACCATAACTATGCAAAGGTCAAAGTGTCTATACTTCTACTCAAGTTGTGTTTAAGTCCAGAACTCCCATAATGACTTGCTCTAAAAGCGTGGTTTGGGGATATACAGTAGTTTGAGAAAGTATTAAACATATTCGAATTTAAAGTGCCTCCTCGTTGACTTAAGATAAGGACGACAGGTCTCATCACTTGTGACAAGGAATTACTTGACGTTCATTATATATTTGTTTTTACATTTCTGTTATGCTGGTAGTCTTTTGAGCTCCTGTTTAAAATAAGGCACTTCATTTACCTTTAGTTTACATGAACTGTTTCTTCTTACTTGTTTTATCATTTGCCAGATTTTATGTTCTTCATAGCCTGGCATTATAGTGATAAAGATATCGCAATACTCTTTAACTTTGCTGTACATAATTGCATGATTACTTTTATTTTAATATCAGCTCTTAGGCCAGAAATGTTAGTCACACTTTCATTTTTGGGAATTGTTTGTCCTATCCTATAAATGACATGATTCTTATTAGACATTCCTGAAAATGGTAGAGTAGTGTGAACTAGAGTGTTGTGAAAAAGTATTCGCCCTTCCTGATTTATTTTTTCATTATTTTTTTGCACATTTGTCGCACTTAAATGACTAAGATTATTAGACAAGTTTTAATATTACACAAATATAACCCAAGTAAATACAAAATGCAGTTTGAAATGATGATGCTATTTAAGGGAATAAGCTGTCCACCCTCGGCAGCACTAACTGTAATCAAGAATTTGCGATAATTGGCAGAGTCTTTCACATCACTGTGGAGGAATTTGAGCTCACTCTTCTTTGGAGAATTGTTTTAATTCAGCCACATTGGAGAGTTTTTAAGCATGAACAGCCTAAATTCAGTCAAGTCTGCACTTTGGCTAGGCCACTCCTAAATCTTAATAAGGGGTGCATGTCTGAAAAGAGCCTTAAATTGAACTCTTTGGACAGAAATGTAATCACACTTTCACTTTTCATATTCAGTAAATCAATTTTCCTGAAAATGGTAGTACAGTTCAGTACAGTGTGATCTTTTTTTTCTTTCTTTCTTTTTCTTTTTTTTTTGTCACACTTAAATGATTTAGATAAAGCTAATTATAATATGAATAAAGGATAACTTAAGTAAATACAAAATGCGGGGAAAAACTGTCTAAACCTACCTGGCCCTATGTGAAAAAGTAATTGCCCCCTTGAACCTAATCACTACAATCAAGATAATTTGGGATAACTGGCAATGAGAATTGTTTTAATTCAGCCTCACTGGAGACGTTCCAAGCCTGAACAGCCTGTTTAAGGTCATCTCAATCAGATCCAAGTCCGGACTTTGACTAGACCACTCCAAAACATAAATGTTTTGTTATTTATTTATTTTTTAAGCATTTCAATATATATATATTTTTTGAGGCATTCAGAGGTGGACTTGCTATCTGACAAATATGCAAAAAATACAAATTCTTTTTCACTGCACTGTATAGAGAGGATCATCATCATCATTATTATTATTATTATAGTAGCAGTGGAAGGTGTGTCTTTTGGAATCGCAATCTCGTGTGAATAAAAACTAGGTCAGGTTGGGTTGGAACTGGAGGTGAATCGGGTGCTGGACCGCACTGTAAACTCCAGCGTCCATAGCACGCGGTGTGACGTGTGTGTCCCGTAGCCCCGCCTCCTCGCTCGCGCTCTCTCTAGCTCGCGCTGCCTGCCTGCCTGCGTGCGTGCGTGTGAGGCTCGCGCGGCGGCTCTCGCTCCTCCAGCTGGATGTTGTGCTGAAATATTAAAGCGCAGGCGAGAGGCTCGGGCACGCGCTCCCAAAAACAAAGAGAGAGAGAGAGAGAGAAAGCTGTGACACGAATATTTGTAAAAATAATCCCGAGCAGAAGTGCAGGTAAGTGACCGCTTCGACTCCGCGCTCCTTACATTAGCTTCTTATTTCTGCTGAAACTGTAAACCGCACATTTGTAGGCATTCGCTGAGCGTGCGTAATAAATCCTGTTCGGTTTAATAAAAGTAAAGAGCTTTAATAATAGTATTAATAATATTGCGATTTTAACTCTCAGCCACGATTGTGTTTATATATAAATATAAATATCTGTTTTAGAGAAATTTCTGTTGATGGTGCATGTGGTGTCTGTCCTCCAGATCCTCCTGTATTTGATTATTGTAGGTTATTGATTAATGGAGCTCATTGCGGGAAGTGACACGTTGCTTTTACTCCCCTAAAAATCTGCAAAAACATTTATACTTTAAATATTTAATGTGAAAATGGCCATGCACATGACCAGCATCTTTTCCCAATGCATGTGAAGAAGGACGCTCATTAAAATGCATGGCGTCTCTTAGCGTTTATTGATTTTTCTTTTCTTTTCTTTTTTTTAAACGAGTAAGTCTTTGTTATTTTGCATCATGAAGGGTTTCCGCTAAACATCACTAGGTTTGCTGTGTAATTTCACCCTCTTGCTTAATTTATTTGTTCTGCTTCCTAGAAAGAGTAGTAACTTTTAGATTATTCATTTATGACAATATTTCAGAGTTCAAATCGCATGCATAGTATAACAGCACTGCATTTAATTATTCTCAATTGCTGACAATAGTCCAAACTTTTGAAACTGTTTTCATTATACTTATTATTATTTATTTTTTTTTAAACAAAGGTGAGGAAAATAACTCTTACTAATATCTAATTTGTTCACCATGTAAGTAGTCTTGCCTGGAGAATGAACACGAGAAGTTTAGTGATGTCTGCTTCAGATAGTCAGGCTGCCAGGTTGCTGTACATCTCAGCTTTATGTTATTACTGTATAACACACTAACCCAGGATTAGACTAAAATAAGTGATCTCTGGATTTTGTCTCAGTATGACAACCTTTTTTTTTTTTAAGTGCCAAAGTTTCAGTGCATTGTATTGCTCATCTTCAACCCTAGTCCATGTTTAAGCATAATGTCTAAACCTGGTTTATTGTTAACGTTTGTTTGTTTTCAAACTCTAGTCAGAGATGTTGAAAGTTTACAACAGTTTTCTTAAGTGCTTAGTGCACCTGAAATGCAAAGAACTCATAGAAAACACATGTATATTTGTGTACATTTGTGACTGCTGTGCATTGCATTACATATAGAAATGAACGACACTGACATTAATGGCTCTACCGTAACGGTTTCAGCCGGTGAAGGGTTAAAATCTTTAAAAGCTTTACATTGCACTGCCTTGTGCAGGAGCTTTACAGGGATAAAGCCTTCCAAAACATCATCACTTTCTTAACCCGAAGTCAAAATGCTGTCCAGAGGTCAGCGCTGTTGTAGCCACAGTTCCTCTCTCAGTCTGTCGCTCTCTATCTCGTTCTCTTTCCTTCTTTTACTATTGCTCGTTCGTTTGTTTATTCATTTATTTATTCGTTCATTTATTCATTCATTCATTCATTGATTCTCTTTCCGCTTTCTCTCCCTCTCCAACTATCTCCACTGCCGTTTTCTTTTGCTCACTCTCTCACACTGTCCCCTCTCTTCTCAGTCTCTCCCCTGCTCCACCCTCTGTCTGTCCCTTCGCTCATTGTTCTTTGTCTTGTTCATCTGCATTCTAGTGAATGTTCCATTCTGCCTCTCGGAGGGCCTGTACCACCCTACGCTGTTCTCTACAAATTACTATGGAGCCTGGCATCAAATTCGGAGGCTTACACACACACACACATTTGGGATTTCTCCGAGCACTAAGAGCTTTTCTGAGTGGTCTAGCACAGCTTACTAATCAGATTTGAAAATATGTTTGCAGACTTAATTTTTTCCCTTGTGCTATCATGATTTGGCAGAGTTTAAATTGAAAATAGTGCTGTTCTCCTTCAGAGTCCTTCGTTATCCATGTTGCGTTATCATTTTAGTCGCTATAGAGTTGTCTAACAAAACTCCCCAAGCATCTCATCACTCTCTCTCTCTCTCTCTCTCTCTCTCTCTCTCTCTCTCTCTCTCTCTCTCTCTTTCTCTCTCTCTCTTTTTTTTAATGGCATAGAAAGCCAGCATCTTTTAGTATCTGGTCCTGCAATGAGGCAAAGCATTTCCCACCATGCCATTTCCTGTATTTTTATGGCTTGTTTCTTCGCAGGCAAAATGCACAGGGATATGGGATGTGACGTACTGACTCCCTGTTGCCCTCCTGCTCTACTGAGTTGCTCTGCACTCAACTGGTCCTGCCTGAGGTGTATTTTGCTTAAAGCTCAGGCAGCGGAACACAGAATGTCCACATAGACCCTCTCAAGGTTACACGAGAGGATGCACAGCTTCTACTCTCATTCTGAGGACTCTCTGTGACTGTACTGTGCTCTGTAATTCCCATTATTCCACGGCAGGGTCCTCACCTAGATTTAATCAGTGCTTAATTTGCAGGATCACTGCAATATCAGCGTTAATTTAAGATGTTTCTCATAAGGACTCATAAGGTTTTGTCCTTGTTCTGCTAAGGTTTCAAGATTTTTTTTTCTCACTTCACTAATATTTATTATTGGTCTTGCTTTGAATAATGAACTTTTGCAAGTATGCAACTCTTATGCCTTTGTCTACCACTCTTGTCATTAGCACAAAAAAAACAAACAAAAAAGAATTAATCAAAGCTGCTTTTGTCATAGCCACAATTAGACTAGACCAGATCAGACAGACAGGACAGAGCTCAGACAGCAGAGGTCACAGAGACCGACTGCTCTCTCTCTCCAAGAACAGCCATCGGAGGCAGAGGTCAGCAGCAGCAAGGTCGATCCGCCACTCCTCTCCAATGACATGAATAAAGCCATTACTGTGGTCTGCTTTCTCAGGAAGCAATGGCTTTTCTTCCTCAAAGCATTATTTTTTTTTTTGTACATTGTAGTCAGATTTCTTTGTGCATACTGCTCGGAAAAACAGCTCGATTGATCATCACGGTAGGAGAAATACCAACAGAATCATTTTTTATACCCATTTTTGTGTCATTTGTGACAATGTTTTGGTTTTTGTAAAAAGAAAATTTTTTTCCTGAAATGAAATTAGGATCTATTGTGAAAAAGAAGACATGAAAAACACTTGCCTGTAAACATCACAGCAGTGTTCTTTGCTTGGCAAAAGCGCCTATTTGTTTGATGTGCGCAAAAACCCAAAAGCCTTTTTTTTGTATTTCTTTTGTCCCGTCACAGTTGGAATCTTGATCAGAGACTTGTTGCTTTCAGTTTTATCCATATAGAAAAAAATATACAGTTTATCATGCCTTTATAAGTTAAGAGTAACCAAACAAAGCTCACATTAACAGTTTTCACAAACACTATATAGCCAAAAGTATTCCCTCACCTGCCTTCATAGGCATATGAACTTGAGTAACCTCCAATTCTGAATCTTTATATGGGAGAAAAACACAAGTTGCTGAGCTTATACCGGCCTCATGCACACACACACACACGCACACACACACACTGCAGCATTGCAACGTTCTCTGGGAATGTCTCTTATTTGCAATTAAACTTTACCTTTGCCTTACTGATGCGTCATTGCAGTATTGTCAGTTATAAGCTGTAGATAAAGATAACATTCTAGAAAATTATTTAGATAAATATGATGGATGGATAGATAGATGGAGAGAGAGACTATATTGCCAAAAGTATTCGCTCACATGCCCTCACATGCATATAAACTTGAGTAACATCCACTTCTTAATCCATAAGATTTAATATAATTTTGGGCCACCCTTTGCAGTTATAACAGCTTCAACTCTTCTGGGAAGACTTTCCATAGGGTTTAGGAGTGTTTTTTTTTTTTAAACGTTCTCCCAGAAGCGCATTTGTGGGTTCAGACGCTGATATTGGACGAGAAGCCCTGACTCGCAGTCTCTGCTTTAATTCGTCCCAAAGGTGTTCTGTCGGGTTGAGGTCAGGCCAGTCAAGTTCTTCTCCACTAAACTCGCTCATCCATGTCTTTATGGACCTTGCTTTGTACACTGGTGTGCCATTCCCATCAATGCATCCTATAACCACTCTGGTGTGTTGTATAAATCTGGTTGTCCAGTTCCTCAGGTGAAGAATTGAGCAATGGAATGGGTGGGAACAACTGAGTTTATTGATCCTGGTGTGAGGTATGATGGTTAACACTAGTCATTCTTCAATCTGTCGTACTGGACTTGTTATGCACAACCAGTTCAGGGTTGACAAAATGCTTTAAAAAAGAAAAAAGCCGGTCGGGCAGATAATGTTAGAAATTTGTGTCTGCCGCGTAGTCTTTAGTAGACTACCTCAGGCGAAGATCATGCTCAGTGCTGCTGTTTTTGAGAAATAAGTAGTGGAGTAAAAGGGAAAACAGCACTGTAGACAGTGTCTGGTTCCTGCACACTGATGAACACATCAGAATCAGCCAGACCACTATATGGCAATGGTAGTGATGTTTTCCTGGTACACTTTCGTGCCCCTGAGACTCATCTGTGTGGCACAGCGCATCTGAACATCCCTGCTGAAAAGGTTTACTTCTTTATGGCTATAGTTAACCTGCGATTGAATGGACACTTCCAGCATAATGCGCCCTGTCGCAAGATCCACAACACTACCAGGTCCCGTTGCTTCAGTAGCCAGCAATTCCTTACATATAAAACGTTTGATCATCGGCGGTGGTGAAAGCAACAGTGGAACGCGATCAGTTCCTCGTGGAACCACTTTGTACAGTTCATGCCCATGAGATTTCAGGCTGGTGTAATCCAGTGATTAAATCGTTTATGCAATGGAATGAACTTTTGTCTGTCAGTTTTCGATTCAGATTCGATTCACACTTTTTAAAAAATACATTCGCACATTAAGCAGAGAGAAAATAACCCACCGAGGAAATATGCACAAGACGGAAGGCGCTTGTTTTTCTATAAAAAGCTGTGATTCATCGTCAAGCAATTTAAGCATTAGACCAGGCAACCTTTCTCAAACAATGTCAGACATAAGTTCAGAAAATAGAGAAAGCTGCCTTTTTGAGTCCAAAGAAAAGCTCAGTTGTATGTAAATGCTGCACAGTTATTAAAAAAATAACTCTTTTTGCATAAAAAGATAATTGTAGTAATTTTGCCTTTACAGTTTATCACTTGATTGATTAAGGACTGATAAGACTTGATTAAGAATCAGATAAACAAAAATTGCATTAAATTTTTGTTTGTCTCAAGATGAAATAGTCACTGAAATTGTCAATGACATTTAAACAACATGGTTTCCACAGCATTTCAGTGTTTATTGAATATTTCAAAACCTATAAGAGATATAGCTGCTCGAGACAAATTGCATATTTCAAACGGTAAACATTTGTGCTATTGAATCGAATGGAAGATCCAAAGGCTCCAAAATAAAATCGGATCAACTGTCTACTGATGATTTATAGCACTAGGTGTAACGCATTACTAGGTAGGTGCATGCTTTGCTTTGAGAGAGAGAGAGAGAGAGAGAGAGAGAGAGAGAGAGTGTGCACGCGTGTGAGTATGTCTGAGAGAGACCGTGCAAGAGAGAGAGGATTTGAAAGAAAATGTGTGAAAATGTGTGAGAGTGACCCAGAAAGAGTATTTGAGGATGTGTGTGTGTGTGAACGAGAAATTGTGTGAGGGTGATTGTGTAAAAGAGAATAGAGTGTGTACATGCGGGTGTGTGAGAGAGAGTGCGAGTGAGTGAGTAGCGGACACGCACCATCAAGCTATCGATTCAGGGCTGTTATTTTGAGGAGTGATGCTGTAGGATGTATATCGAAAGTTTGAACTCTAAGAGCTATTAGAAGTTGCTGTTATTGCTTGTTAACTTATCAGCTTCAACAAGTAAATTCGGTTTAGAGACCTTGCATTTTCAATACGTTAAGGTAGGCGAGGATTCATAAGTACAGATGGCTGAAGTAAATGCCGTTATAAAAGCGAGACCGAGACAGAATCAGGTGCACAGAACAAAAAGCCAGTGTCCTCATACTGCACGGGTGCTTTGTTGCTGGAGATGAAAGCATGAAAGCGTTGCGGACTGTGTTTTTGGAGTGCAAGCAGAGTATTGCTGGGATCACAGAGCGGCAAGCTCTTGTCGCACCTTTACAAAGAGAAACCTTGAGGCAAAGCAGCACATTCCTTCCTAAACATTTATAACACCTGATGATCATAGTGCATGCATAAATCCTTAGCGCACACAAAGAAAGTATTTATTTTTCATTAAGTTGCTGTCGGGAGCACATCAGTGACGAGTAACCTGGTATATTGAATAGCATAGAATGTTTCATTTAGAAATGCTTTACTGCTCCAAGTATATATACCGAGCTTTGGTGTCTATCTGTTGATATGCTGAGATCTGTTTGTTTTTTTTCCTTGTGGTATTCATTGCTGTATAATTGATTGTAAGATTTTTATGTCTTTAGCAGCGCTCATGTTTCACTCCTAGAGATGTAAGGGTTCATGCATTAGTGAAATCATTGCATAAGAAATAAAACAATAATGCATCAAGTGCCTATAACGGTTATGATTTGCTAAGAAAGTAAACATGCTTAAATAATTCTGTGATGCGTCATGCTCGTCTGACTCCTAGCGCATGAAGTCAGAAGCGGTCAGAAATGAAAATTATAGGAGAGATTGCAGGTAGCAGACGCTTGATAATTAGTATTCTTTCATGTGATTTTGAGAGAGAAGAAAGCAGAGTCCAGTCATTTCTGGGAAATGGTGCACTGCAGCCAAGTCACTATTCATAGTCGTATAGGACTAAAATGCACCCTCAGCTATAACGCATAAAAAAGCTGCAAGAAACTCTGATGAGCAATTTACATACTTTGTTTTACAGAGATGATGTTTGAATTATTTCTTAGGAAATACAAAGCTTTATTTGTCCACAGGAGTTATTAATGAAGTGGACACAAACAGTGAAAGAGCACAGAGATACTAATACAGCCCTTGCCTAAAGAACTGTAAATATATTTCACTCCTCCTAACTAACAGGGGGTAGGCAGTGATGACTTTTTGTGTGCATGGACCTGCCAACAAAGTCATGTATGCCACATTACTTGTGATAAATGAATGAAGCCATTATAATGTAGAGTTTCAGGGTCATTAAAACCAAACGGACTGGTTACATGGCACTTATAGGTCATTACAACTTTGTTCCAATTTTCAGCGCCCCACAAAGGTTTCATCAGCCTCAAGTGAGCCCTAAATAGGGACACTCTTCCATCCTATAGCCCAGATCCTAAATGGCAACCACCACCACTAAAGGGTCCCTCGGTAATGGCTGGCAGCGGGGTAATTATGGCATTAAAAACATTGCCCGTTTCCCATTTGGCAGCACCATGGTTTTCACTTTATCTCAGGAATATCCCTCTTGGACAGAAGTGCAGTTGAAATGTAGCTCCCATAGTTTCTGAATGAAGAGGACTACCCAGCATGCATTTTTGTCTAGACAAAGTCTACACTACAGTACAGTATGTCAGTAGATTTGAGTGCTGGTTCTATAAATCCCTCCATTGCTTTAAGCTACACTCAAATTTGTAATCCTTCTCTTGCAACCACATGACGGGTTCATGTTGGTGGTTTGGTGCAACCTTATTTTTTCCTATTGCCCCAGAACGGTCCCCATTGCTCCAACCCCAGTTTGCACTCCAAGGATAGGCGTTCTAATTCAACTTTCCACCACAAACCTTTTAAAATACTGCCATATTTAGGTGACTGCGTATTATGCACTTCCAACAGGCTACTAGGGACACATCCTGCCTTCATGCGCACATTACAACATTCATTGTCATGTTGAATCCTGCCATATTATTGTGATGAGATGCAGCCAGGCCACTATATGAGATTTCTGTTAATTGTCATGTATAATAGAGTTGTTGATGCTATTCACAGAGCTCTTATTTATTTTGCCTTTTTATTGAAGCAGGTAATCAGCTGGTGAGTGGAACCCAAAACTCGAGGAGTATCCTTGTTTCAGAGAGATTGGTTCAGGCTCTAGCTGGCTTTTCTAACATCTTGGGTCTGTTAGCAACTAGTTCCCCATAAATAGAGATAGTCACCATCAGTTACTTACTTACTTACTGTCTGGGGAGCATAAGGGGCATGTGCCGCTGAGGCGAAACACTAGATGGAATTGAGGGTATCCATTAGGTGCTTGGGTTTTTCTTCCACTTGCCCAGTCCTGGCTTCACTATGCACTGTACAGAAAATTGAAAAAAAATGGTGGCAGTACGGTTGGCCGGGGAAAAAAGTAGAAAAAAAAGAAAAAGAAAAAACATTGGAATACTGTGGTGGAAAAATCAAAAACCATAAGATTAGTTAAAATAACATGTTTGCAGAAAATTACCTAAATACTAATGTGTAAAATACTGTTGATTTATGATCATTTATAATGAAATTAGGGGGAAAACTAATTTAACATAACATCTAGTACTTCAGATATTGCAGATAAAATATGTTTTATTATTTATTTTACTGTTAAACAGTTTCTCTACAAGGCCATTTTTTGTTAAAAAAAAAAGTTTGTAAAAGACCATTTACCTAATTAATTGCTTCTGTAAGCTCCACTTCAAAGTCATTTATTATATGACTTACAATAGAATCTTGTTTAAAGTACTATTGACATGAGTTCTCATATCAGGATCATCCCTGTCTGTATTAAAAAGAAATTTCAGTGCAAATGATGCACACTGAACGCTACTTTCTTTGGCCGCAGCTGGGGTGTATAGCGCGTCGCCTTCTACTGGAGGGTAAATTTCTCACCATTCACGCTCCATTCCTAAGCTCCACCCCTCAAGCGTGCGCAGCATTTTTGAACAAAGCATGTGTGGTGCTGTAGTGCCGCTGTACTTTTAACACTGGGTTGGCACATGAGCACGGGGCATGGCTTTATTTGAGCTCATGGATCGGGCCACCATCACAGCAGTAGATGACGTTTTCAGAATAAACGTAAGTCGGTTACCGGCATGCCACAGGTCACCACTCCACTATATGAGGGGAAGTGTAACAAGAATATAGATGTTTATGTAAATGTTATACAATAACGTACAAAATTTTGAAAATTTTTGCTTGACCAAGAGTGGAACACGTTAGCAATCAATAAATGATTAATGATTAATAATTAATGATAACCAGACATTGGTTAAAGTTTTATTTAAGCAGTTCTAGAGGCATAATTCAGTGTTCTGATTAAATTTTCTAGTTTTTTTTCTAAAAACGTATTTAATTGAGGTCAGCACATTGATTTCAGCCCCTCTGACAGCTCAACCCCTAACACACAGACCTGTCTGTGAATAGCCCAGCCTGTAGCACACACACAAGTGGAGCGCTCAGTTTCTGTTGTTGGATGCTCAGTTTGCTGAAAGTGTTTTGCACTGTGGGTATGTGTGGTTGTGAGACGGATTAATGATGTATTTAAACAAAACATGATTAAAAGGTGCAAGCAGTGTTGAACTCTGGTGGTATACAAATTAATAGATATGAGCCATGGAGAAATAGGTGCAAAACAAACATAGCGGTTAATATTATTTGATCAGTTACATTTAAAACATTATAAAAGCATTTGCTGTTTTTAGTCACTAACAGTTTTTATTGGTAAATAATAGCTAATGTAGCTAATGTCTGTAACACAAAATATGTTTGGGATGTCTAAATAAGGGAGACTACTTTCATTGTATAGTTAATGATTGTTTAGCCTTGTTTCTTTTTAATGAGTGACATGTAAATTACTATTTTTCTCAAATACAGGAATAGTCTGTAAAATGGCACTAATTAGTCACAACAATTACAGGAAAGGAAGTTTAAACAGTGTTTAAACTTTTTTTTTTTTTTTTACAGGGTGTACAGTATGCTGGTAAGTACTGCTGGCAGGTCTATATTTTTCTCTATGATTGAAACAGGTCACCTGTTCCTATGGGTTTGGGTCCTCAGAATGAATCATGCAATGGCACTGCACCAGCTCCTAGTACATGTTTCTTGTACGCCTTTCTCCAGAATCTGTTCTGATAATTGCGTGCATCATTTACCAGACTACCCAAAATAGTTCCCAAAGTACTTCTTTAAAGACTGCTAGACAGGAGCAAGACGCTGCATTAAAGATGATCGTTGCAGCCTTCGCAGCATAGTACATCACAGTATGTGGCGTGTTTCCTGGCGGCTCATGAAATTATTGCAATCTTTCTGACCTTATCGCAACCTCTCCATCCACCACACTTTCCAAAAAAAAAAAAAAAAACCCAGCGTGGGATTTTCTTTTTTTATTTTCAGACTCTTCATGACCCCATGAAATCTTTGTGGCTGAACTGAGGAATTCGACCAGAGGTCGTTTAACAATCTTTGTTGTCTGTGTGGTGATACTTTTAAACATTTTTAAACAAAGTCAGTATGTTTTTATTTATTTATTTATTTATTTTTTAAAATACATTTGCATTTGAGGTGGTAAAATGTATTGTTGTGTATATAATTCTACAGGTGGTGTGCTCTTAACTATTAATACACTGGCAGATAGCACAGCACCCTGTGTTGTACAAGCAAATTAATATAAATTATTAAAAAGTTTTAATACGAATTTAGACGTTTATGAAATACTTACAAAATCGCAATACAAATTAAATCGGCATCTCAATATCGTGGTAATATCTTATTGGGGAGTCCATGGTGATTCTCGTCCCTATTATGTTGTGTATTGTTTATCAATTTAAAAATAGTTTTTGGGTGAATGTTTTCACTTGTCAGCATAATAAAATGATTTTGATCTTCATTACTGATCAGTGCATTCTGTTCTGTTGTTAGTCAGAGCATGAGTGAAGCATCTGAAAGGCGAGCAGCAGGAGTTTGGGACGCCCTCTGGACTGTTTCCTCCTTCTCACTTTTCCTTTTGTTCAGTTCTGCAGGACAAGCGGCTGTGTATAGAATAACATGCGGCGGCGGTAATTGAGTGCACAGATTTGGTTTCAGGACTGCACGGGCGTGCTCAGTGTGAGGCAGAGAAACAGCAGGGATGGGACAGCGGGCAGAAATA
Source organism: Clarias pachynema (assembly GCA_030014365.1). Taxonomy (NCBI): domain Eukaryota; kingdom Metazoa; phylum Chordata; class Actinopteri; order Siluriformes; family Clariidae; genus Clarias; species Clarias pachynema. The sequence goes on along the minus strand of JAQMYL010000015.1, from coordinate 13,607,350 downwards.
GCTGCAGCACCTCTTCTGCTATAATCGATGAAGGTCATGGTCGTTGATTAAAATCTGTTTTTATATAATCAAATGCTTTTTTGGGAGGGGGCTGTGATTGACAGCATGTTAGAATGTTCTAAGCACCAAGGCGATATTAATTTATAGGTTTTGTGTTCTATTTGCAAACAGGAAAATATCATTAGTTAACCACTGTTACTGGAGGCCGTAGGTCTGTGCATAAGACACTGTTGGTATTTTCTTCTTTTCTCCGCTGGTTTTCCTGTAGGATCAATACTGTTCAGCGGAAGATCACAGTCTGCACCATGTTAATCCTCACTAGTCTTGGCCGCATGTGTATTTGTATTCACACTGAATCCTGATCGAGTAATGTCTCCCATATCAATACCTTCACCTTTCTGCCTAAATGATACAGTTAGGCTGCTGCTTTGCCTGCTAGTCATTGATCCTCACATAGGGAGAGAGAGAGAGAGAGAGAGAGCAAAAAGAGAAAATGAACTAGGTATTTATCTGTTGCTCTGGAAAGAGACGGTCTTTCAAATGAATCTTGGGGTTTGCCAGAACCATCAGGATGATAACAATAAATAACAATAAATGATCACAATATCATCAGCCTTCTTTTGCAAGACTGGCAACGTCCTACTCCACTTCTACTGTGTAGTTATTTATATTACTTGTTTGTGCTATGAGGTAAATCTGTATTTAATTTTCAGAATTAATCTCAATAAGTGCCTTTTTGAAGTTACATTGCAATCCAACCTTGAAAACATTCCTGTCAGATTTTTTCTTGTTCACAGTTTGTTTCAAGCTTTGTTCTTGGACTGTTTCCATGGTAGCCAATTAGCAGACTCTGGTTACCCCTATTTTTAGAGAAGTGTCTAAGTCCCAGCAGTCTCTGTAGACTATATGTGAATAGGAGACAGAGATTATGGAGGAGTAGAGACTAGAGAGGAAAAACCATAAAGGAGATCCATACAAATGGGGGATGAAATGGTGTATAGGGGTGGAAGGAGGATGAAACTACTTGTTGATAGTTACTAAAGTGTAATAATGTATTCTGCTTATTGAAGATTACTATTAAATTGCTGCTATTATTTTGCGCACAAGTCTTCAAGGTAGAGATTATTATAACAAGTGCTACAAACTTATTTGCCTAGCATCAAACCACACAATGATGAATGTATTTATTGAGAAACCATTATTGATTTTTATATTGTAACTTTATAATGCACTCTGTACACACCACTTATCAGGTTTAATTGTACTTACCAGTAGGTTTCTTTTATACTTTAAGCCTAAGTAAATCTGATCGGAGAGAGAGAAAGTATGAGAGAGAGAGAGAGAGAGCAGGCAAGTTTGAGATATGAGAGGAGGAGCAGACAGGAAGAGTTAGCTCGCTAACTAGATTAACTTCAAAATGGCTGTGCCACGGATCCGGCTTCTGCCCTGAAAGCTTCCTCAGTGACACCAGACAGGGCTGTCTGTCGCCACATCTCACTTTTGGCAATTATTAGGCAAAAAAACAAACAAACATAAAAAAAAATGTCTTGACTACATCATTTATTGTTTGCTACTTCTTTCTTAGTTCTGATGGTTGGGCTAAATTGGTTCAGAATTTATGTAAGTTAATATTCTAGCCTTTGTTTTCTACCATATAGGTTTGTACATTAAAAAAAAAAATGTGGCCAAGACAATGACATTTGTACCCGTTGACTCCTTACTGTACTCTCTCCTCATCTAAGGAATAGAGAAGACTCTTTATGCTTCTAAATAAAAAAACTGTTCTATTGCTTTTGAGAATTTATAACTTTTGAGCCACCAGAGTTACAGTACAAGTAGACTAATTTGGTTAATAAACCCACTTTATTTAGACTGGGTGGAAAACCACTCCCAGAGTCATCTGCTCTGCATTTTGTCTTGGAACATGCGCAAAGAGAACCTCCACACAACCGAAGCCTACACGTTTCCATTGCGTCCAATAAAGAGCAAATTGCACAAAAGAGGCCAGTGGGTACAATACTGCCTCAATAAAGCATCTTCTCTGTAAATCTTATTGATGAAAGGAGAGAGCCAGAGACTGTTTTACTACCGAGAAGAGTGGACGCAAGCCAATCCCCTTGTCCTTGTTTTCACACAGACAGCAGTTCATCGGTGGGGGGGAGCGGGAGGAGCATCATCTGCATAGAGATGAGTGGCATGCATTAGCAGGGTCATTAATAAACAATAAAACTTATAAAAGGTTGGCAGAATTGAGCAACAAGGAGAAGAGAAGATGAAAAAAAATCACTTGCTGGAAAATCACTATACTGTAGCTCTAACTTGTATGCCATGCAGATCAGAGCTTAGGTAGTTAAATGCAGGTTTGTAATTGAAATTAGTTAAAGACATTAAATGAAAATTCCATCATACTGGCTGTTCAGACAACATTAATTATAAGGAAGAACATGCTATTGAGAAATTCACACTCTATACTTTGCTAGGAATGCAATATAAATTAATAGAAACACTGAGCTGGATCCAGAGATTTGGGGCAAACATTATGGATGTTTCAAAATGACCCTGGTAAGGTATTATGTTGGTGTTGCTTCAAATCTTGTACTCCTGATCTATGTCACACTCAGACCTGTAATGCTTGTGATGAACCCTTTCACATCAGTGAAACCAGCTCTTTTCTTCTGACTGCTGTGTTAGTGTCAATCTCATAACCATATATCTTCAGCCTGAACATTCACTTTGATTTGTGTGAGATAAGCCAATACTTAGTCATAGGACTGAAACGGTGTGAAGGAGAAGACCGGCAAGCCCAGAAGCAGGTTTGATGGAATTTGTCTCCCTGAACACATCATGCATTCTTAATCTAGACAAGTTGCAATTGAAACATTACCTAATCAGGACTGGTAGCAGTGTGTGTGTATGTTGACTGGCAGTTCTGAGGGGATGCCAATCTGATTAAACTGATAGGTTACAGTCCTGCCCTTCTTTAATGACTGGCATTAGCAGATGGACATGCTACACACCGCCCTAATTTGGAAAATACACATCATAGTCAATCTTTGGAAACTGCTTTATTTTTGGGTGGTATTTTTTGAGGTATTATTGTAGAAGCTGAAGCTATTTAAGATCTTCATTCTTTTCATGACTGAATGTTTCTATAGAATGTTGGAGTGCCTTGAGGCCCTTGTTTTCGGTGGTCTTTTCAGGCTCAGCATGTCTCTTCTCAAAATTATACTTCTTTCTTTACATGTACATTTCCTGTATGAATCTCAGTCTTTAAATTGTCTGCTTGTATAGTTTTGGCCTCTATTGTGTCTCATGGCCATGTTGTTGCTGGATAAAACGGATGCATTTTTGAATTCTCCCTTTTTAATCTGAGCATTGGGAACAGAGTTAAAGGCCCTACCCAAGGACCAACAGTGGCAACCCGGCAGTGGTGGGCAAGCCGCCCCCAAACCCCCATACACACACACACACACACACACACACACACACACACACACACACACTTTTCTTTTTCCCTATTACCTCTTTTAATTCAGTACTTTGATTTCTT
>JAQMYL010000015.1:13584157-13603700 GCA_030014365.1 Clarias pachynema | reverse complement strand
GGTGGGCCAGCCGCCCCCACACCCACAGACACACACACACACACACACACACACACACACACACACACACACACACACACACACACACCCTCTGGAAAGCAACCCAGAGTCTGAACCACCACTACCCCCTATGTTAGGTATAGAGACTGTTGAATTTCCCAGCTGTATCTTCTCAAAACTAGCACATCCGGCACAAGCAACCATGCGGCGGTTAAAGTGATCAGAGATCATGTTATCCCTTCCCTTATTTTGGACTCTTGACATGAGCATGCATGGTTTTATGTATTGTGCTGCTGCCACATGATTGACTGACAGGATAACTGCATAAATGCACAGGTATTAAAATGGATTGTGTGTGTGAGAAAGATTTTTAATACATTATTGTGCATGTGTATTTGGTAAGTATACCTAGGTACAGTAACGCTTTCATTTTAAAGTATTACCGATTCAAAAGTAACACGAATCTTTTTGAAAGCATATATTATTATTATTATTATTATTATTTTGAAATAATAATTATTTTGAAGAAATCTGAGATGTCTGATCTAAAGTGAAATATCCTAGAACAAAGTGAAGCTAGATTGAATCAACATGAAGGGGGCTTTTTTGTCCTTCCATTAAAACAACCTGTTCATTACTGAGACTGTGATCTTCCATAATTTGTACATTTTCAAAAAATGCACACACACGCCAGACTTTCTTCATATTCGCATTTATCAACGATATTTCTGATCTTTAGTGACGCTTTCTGTGGAAGTAATTCAGACACCATTCATATCTCAGGACTGTAGCGTCAAAGCGAATATAGGATAGAAACGCATTCAGTCTGCTTGCATAGTGCGTCACTCACTGGTCTTAAAGTGTTTCACCCTATATCCTTGATCTCGCTTTCATATGTGGTGACCTTCTAATCATGCTATGCCACATACTTCCTCAACAAAATCATAGTGCCTCTGTGAATCTTGCTTTAGACATTTTCATTAGGATTGGCATTCTTTAGATAATCCTTTAAATTTAAAAAAAATATTTTTGCAGGAACAAGTGGTTTTTCACCTTAATGTGAATGTGGGCGTAAGGTGTGATATATGAAGCTTACAGGAAACGGCCTGTAAAGGCCGTGCTGATGAACATGGACGTGTAGTAGACCATGCTTGTGATGTGCTTGCTGTGTTTATTCAATGCTTTATACTGGTCAGGGTCACTTTGATTGAAATGACTGATTGGTTGAAACCGGTAGGTACAAACAAAAATTAAGAGCTCTCTACAGAAGTTTCCAGAGCACTAGTATCAAAGCAATTTTCTACTGTTGTTAAAGAACTTTCTCAATGTACCTATTAATAACAGCATCTCTTCCAAAACACGTACTGTACCCACTCTCTTTAAATCACATTTCTTCATTTTTCCTGTGCTTCTCTAGGATGAGAGTTCAGTGAGCAGTGAGGAGTTTGATATGAGTGACCCCACATGGATTTCAACTGAGCACCATAGCACACTCCCAGACCTGAACCCAGCTACTAATATAGAGAGAATGCTCAGCCCCCAAAACACACACAAAGAGGACGATGGTAAGAGCAGTGATTTATTTATTTTCTTCTCACTCGTATGCTTTCTGTCTGACTCTAGGCTTCACTTTCTTTGTCAACTCTATCGTGGTCTCATCTCAATCTTAATAGAAACTCATTGCCCCATTATGGGGAAGAAAGACATGTTGGCCAGTAGGTTGGTATTCCGAAGCGTGACCCTTTGCTCGTGGACATGCGCTCACACACTCATGCACGTAGGGAGCATAAAGGCCAAGGTTTGATGAAAACGATGCGATTTTTGATTGAGTTTTATTTCTCTGTCCTTCTGGGGTATACAGTAGTTCCAGCAGTTTCAGGGCACTGAGATTGAGTGGGGAGGAACGAGGGAAGGGTGAGATGAAGTGGAATGATTATTCAGACAGTGCTGTAGGGAGACTCCAGGCTGAGAATGGCTGATGTTCATGGGAGAATGAGGACGCCAGCCCCCACGTAACGGTCACCTTCTGATGTTTGATCTGGTCTAACAGTCAGCATGCCTGTCTACTGTGGCCCTTAATATCAACATTGAGGTGTTCTGTGACATTGTTATTTTAGAGTACAGAAGTATACGTGCAGAGTTTACTATTCTTTCTTGAGTATATTTCTTCAGAGATAACCTATCTGCTCTTATAAAATACAAGCTCACATATAAATTGAAACACCACAGCTGTGGTGTCCAACCATGTGTTCTTGTTCAGAATAAGACAGCAGGGTATTTACCAATTTTACTGCTGCAATATAGAAAGGAAGAAAGTTTTGAAATCTGTTCATTCTTCTGATTTTATTACAGTTTAATCACGTTTAGTGTCTCATAAACAAAATGTAAATTAAACAATGAGAGACAGTAAAGATGAACTAATGACCTTGATATCTAATTAATTAGAAAATTACAAGGTCCTAAATGGATTCTCATTAAAGACAGATGAGCTTAAGGTAAACCTGTCTATAAATAAACAAAAATACTGCTAGTAACAGCTGACAAATACATTTTGTGCTACAGGCCGTTTTCCAAGTAGATGCACATTATTTAAAATTAAATTAAACCCACACACATTTCTCAGAGTACTTAGCAAAATTAAAATCTTGACCAAGACCACTATTCGGTCAGGCAGACTTATTGGCTTTACTTGACAGACTCAATAATCAAAATTATAAATGTCTTCCTTAAGCTTGGGTGTTGCAGTGGCAATTGGCCGAGAAGCCACAGATTTCAGATCCCCCTGGGTGATTTCCAATGCCAATTGTGATTATATAATTTCTCCTATAGATCCTACAGTGTCATCTCTCCATGGGTCTTTTATCTAGTTGTATGTGTCTAAAACATATCCATCAGGGGCTGACCAGGATGCATTCTTGATTGGTACCCAAACAATCTCAAACTAGCTCCTTTGGATTCACAGGGGCAGCAAGTCCAGTCTGTGGCTCTCCCAGATTGTCAAATTTCTTATCCTATTATTTGGAGTCTAGCCATGCTGCAATATAAAAACATTTTCTAACCATTCAACTCATTATTCTTTTGGTTAGTACCCACAGTTTGTGATCATATGTGGGAATGGGGGGATGTGGTCAGGGAACTTTGTCTGAAAACATGCTCTTGCTTTAACACCACAGACTGGAACAGCAGTGTTAGTGTTGACAATATTAACACTAACACTTACCTTGATCCATTTGGCATTTTGACATCACTCATGAATAAAATCCCAAGATATTACAACCCCTCCACCAAAAGCAAAGTCTTTCCCATCACTTGAAGAATCTCATTCAAACTTGAAAGTTCTGATTTTCCTTCCAGCCATTTCACCCTCAATAGTGAAATATTTGAGTGCATGTTAGAAGTCCTTTTCAGATGGTGCCAAGAGAATACCCCTGACGGAGTCTGACACCCACCTTAAACAGTTTCGATTTGTGCACACAGAGAGACCAGATTGCACAAAACAGTTACTCAGATACCATGTACTCTGTAGTACCTCCCACACAACAAATGCCGAGGCACACAATCATAGGTTTTTTCCAAATCTACAGAACACATGTAAAATGGATCAGCTTACCCCTGTGACCACTCTGAGATATGCAAGGCTAAACAGCTTGTCTTCTGGTTCACTGTTCCACGGCTGGGGCAGAAACGCACATTCTTCCTCCAGAGTTGTCTGTTCAACTATCGTATTAAGTCTGACATAGACTTTTCCTGCGGGCTAAGGAAGGCGATTTCCTAATAGTGCAAACTCTGGTCCTCCTTTTTGAAAATAAGGTAACAGCCCAGTTTTCAAATGCATTGTTCCATTGACGCAGCATGTTAACCACACTTTCTAAAACTTGCCCAGTGGCTTCAGTTGAATCCCATCCACATGGCCTACATATCACCAGAGATTGAAGTCACTATTACATAAAGAGTGGGTGTGTTCACTTAATTAAGGAGTTCTTTGAAGTGCCCCTTCCTGGGATCAACAATATCTTTACTGAAGGTCAAAACTCCCTGCAGTTGCTCCCCTCTTGGGTCACCGATCCTTTTGCCAGAATGTTCTTCGGGCACCCTGTCCCACTTCTATTCTGTAGCATCTCTAACCTCCTTCCACTCAAGTTTTGCTTTTGTAACTGCTTTTGCTCTAGTACTTCTGGCTTTCCTGTACCTTTCAGCAGAGTCTGGACGGCTCTCTGTAAGCAGTACCCATAAGTCCTCGCTCTTTAATTCAATGACTTCCCTCATTACCAATATCCACAGGCACATTCAAGGTTTGCCATCATTAATTTTTTCAGATGCCTCTATGATTGAGGATGTCCATTCAGACTCAATACCTCCAATCTCATTCAGTACAAAGAAGAAGCCCTTTCAGATATCAGAGTTAAATTTGTTTCCCTACGAAGCTTCTAACAGACACTCCCAAGAAACCCAGAAAGCTTTAATTATCATGATTTGACCAGTGACCTATGGGACTAATCCAACTGGTCACCAAGTGGTGATGCCACCAGTGGTGTTTCCACTCTCTTTTACAGCCATGAAACCGATCATTTACTTGACTGAAGATGCTCTGGTACCAATTAAGGCTTTTACTATGATTTGACTTATTTTCAAAATTCATTATTTGAACATTTAGTCAATAACATATGGTGCCTTAGAACTTTTACAGACGGTTGTTAATTTTTTTTTAGATGAATACTTACATATAATAGCTAAATCCTAAAATTCAGGTTCTACCTCCACCCTCAAAAATTGTTCATACAAAATAATGTTTTAAATGATGCATGGCGTTCCTGAGCAAAAATACCACCGTATGTGTAGCATTACTGTTCCATTACTGTCTTGTTATCCTTAGACTAAGACCACTTTATTAAATATTTATTAAATAATTTGACAGATTTTTTACGTTTTATTAAATAACAGTCAAGTTAAAATAATCTTAATTATTTTTTTTTGTAATTACCTATACCTTTTTCAGAGGTAACAAAAATAATTAGTAAAGTAAAAGTATCATAACTAAGAAAAAATCTCAAGTTAAAATAAAAGCAAAAAAGTAGTAGTTAATAATCTGTTAAAATGGCTGTAACTCATTACAAATTAGACTTTAGAACATTTGTACAGGGTGTCTATTTCAATCAGACGTACTCTATACTGCATCTCCATTATCAGTCAATGTTTCCATTAAAATCCAACTGAGCCTGGATCCTATGGTGTATGTGCTGCTTGTTCACCAAATCAAATTAATAATCTCTCTTTTATCATGTATTAAGAACAGTTGTGCTGTAGTAGTGTAGTGCACAGTTGATCTCACTAGATGTGGTAATAGTCTAAAAGGAACTGCTTTAAGCTGATTGATCTTCATGGTTAGTTTCAAGCTCTTTTTATAAGATGCTATGTTTCTATCATATCCCAGAAAAGTCTAACATATAAGTGTAAGAAAGCAGTGGAGTTAAGTTAATTAAAGCTGAATTTAGATGATGATCAGGCCAGTTATTAGTATACTGACGATGCTGAGTGCTTGGAATAGACAAGAGGGGAAATGAGGTTACTGCTCAAAAAGTGTCTTTTTGAGGTTGTTACATAAACCATAAATTTTTAGGCCTTTTCACAGTAAAACATTTGTTCCCGTCTTTTTACGTTAATCTACATCCTTTAAATAAATAAATAAATAAATAAATTACACACTACTGTATATATGTATGTATGTACAAGAATGAAGAGTGTAAGTCTGAACAGGCCTTGCAAGTTCATATTATTGGGTCATTGTAGCATTAAAACTCATAACGGCTAGTTGTTCTTTCAAAGCGCATGACTGCAAATAATGATTCATTATGATGGAATGCAATTACAGCAGTATCTTCTGTATTAACAACCACACAAAAAGACACAAGTCAACAATGCATGTTAAAAGACATACAGCGAATTTTTCCATAAAAACCCCCAGATTATTTAGCATTGGTATGGCAAAAGTGTAGCGTTGTTCTTTCTTTTTCTTAGTGATTTGCTCCCTCTTTTTAGTACCTCTATTCTGTGCAGCTGTATTTCACAGAAGTCCACTATTAAAATGTTTTTCTCCAGATGAATGAAAACCTTGCTTTGTAGGTTTTTTTTTTGTGGTTCACCATTTATCAAAAAAGCACATTTTCCCTATCTCACTGATATGCACTAGAAACCAAACTGATTTTATCTAGGTTCCAGAGAGTAAAGCAAGTGTCTTTTTGACCCAATCAGGTCAGAGGACACTTATGTGAACTGGTCATTGAGGATCTCCATCTCTGGAAATCACAGAGAGAGCCATCATTGAGTGACAGCTAGCTACACTTAGTGATCATTAGGGATCTGTCAGGACATTAGAGCTGGGGAAGGAAATGAACATAAGAGAGGAAAGCCCTATATTATCTGAAGTAGTTTAACTTGGTAGAATCTCTATGGGATGTCGGTCCCATCTAAATCGAGCATGTTGGTAATTTTTATAGAATGTGCATGCAAGTGCAGAAAAATAGTATAAAATTAAATCAAGTCTATGTGGTATGTGTGGAACCTTGAGTTTTACTAGCATGTCTATAGTACAGTATATAGTAATTTATACAGAGATCGCTTATCCTTCACAAATCATACATAATCATTTTAGATCTTCTAGGCACCATTACTTAACAGACAAGATATGTCTGGATATCTTATCCTGTCTGAGTGGACATAAGACAAAGAGAATGAATGGTAGCCATCCCGAATCCACGTAGTTCTTCTCATCGACTCTTCAGCAAAGCGACCACCATACAATGCTCACCTCGACTCCATAGTAAAATATTTAGTGAAATTTGTCTTATACAAGTGTGTGTGTATGCATGGGATTCTATGTGACAAAAGTGTGAAGATTGACATTGAGGATTTCTCTCGAGCTTCTGTATGAAATACTAATGTTGCACCCCCCACACCACAATCCCATAAGTCCAGGAAAAGAGAGATAGAGGAGAATGAGAGATGGATAGAGAGAGGGGAGGGGGAGGGAAAGGATATCGGCAGATGGAGTGGAGGAGGAGGGGTGGAGGAAATAGAAAATATAGCCTTCTGTAGAGGGGAAAAATAATTCTATATACATCTTATACATTATATACGTTCTGATATACATTGAGTTGGAATAACTAACAGCTGAAAGTGAATTACCAGCTAACTGGAACAATTTTATTTAATGAAGATATTGTTTAAAATTGCCAGTTCAATAAACCTCATTAATCCCATAGTGCCTTTAGGCATGAAGGTCTAAGCAGACATAATCATGCGCAATTAAAGTATGTAATTTTTGAATGGGAAATAGAATATGGTCTGCAACAACTTAGGATAATTATAATAATTAACTGCGTTGTGTGAGCATATAAAAAAGGAAAGTGAAACGAACAATGAAAAGTGAAAATGAAGATCAGATTATTGAATACGTGGGTGAAAATATCTAGCAGTATTCCAGTGTGGTCGTGAATTCACTCCCAGTGTTGAGCAGTGTAGTGTGAAACAGTGGCCAATCAATATAGACTGTTTGTCATATCGTTCGGTTTTGGGGGAGGAACGAACAATGCGCACGGGTCCTTCCGATCTTTATCAGGTTAAAGCACCACAGAAAGTGCACCATACTGCAAACGCACAGCACTCCCCCTCTGTTTGAATTCCTAACAGCTCTCATGTGGAGTTGTTTGTTTATTTCGTACTGTAGAAGTGAAAATGTCTTGTTGAGCTGTTTTTACAACTGAATATGCTTCTGATTGTCATGTTTCAAAAAGATCAGAGGCATAGAGTTTGCACATCAGGTTAAATATACCGCCCTAAAGGTGTGAAAAAAAAAAAAAAACATAGTCAATTTCTCAAATCCTTACAGCGTTTGTAAATCACCAAAGAATTTGTCTGTCAAATTTCCCACCCACTGTTTTCTTATTCTCACAGGAACACTTAGAATACAAATTAATCAATTTGCATATTAATAATAGTCTTGATTTCTCACTCACCAGGAAAAACACAGATGTCTGTATTATGTGGAGTTTCCCTGAACAGTACAATATAAAAATTCCATGACAAGTCAGGGGGAAAAAATTGCGTCTCGTTCCCGATATAAGAATTGAATTGTGTATTGAACAGACAATATTAAAAAACAATTTTATCAAAAAGTAGATATTGATCAATGGAGAACAAGCCAAAGGCAACAGTGACAAGAAAGACTCTGAGATAACCTAACCCCTTGAGAGGAACATGGCTCTTCTAAGATACTAGAGATTGGCATTTTGATCAAAATGCTGATCCTAGTAAGACTGCGTGTCCATGTATGCTAGTTGATGGGATTGCTGTGAAACACTATTCTACTACAGTGCATGTTATTCTCAGCTGTCTTTATTATTATTCTTCTGCTGCTTTTGGCTTCTAACTACTTCAAATTTGACTAAGACTAAGAAGACTCAAGAAGAAGACTATAAATTCAGCTCGTTTAGGACATGGGTGTTATTGCTTTTCTAAGGAATCATATTGATGGAAAAAAATCCTGTTTTTGTGAGGAATAAAAAAAAAATGCTTTTCACAGTAAATGAATGTTCGATCCAATTGGAAAATGAGACCCTGTTCGATTAATTTGATTAAAAAGAATTACCCCCTTATATCTCCAAATATACTCCATAAAGAATGAATGGCTTTCTAGAGTGAAGGGAGAGTTTTTAGCAACAACAAAAAAAACTACTATCTCTCTCGCCCTTTTTCACTCAATTGTGCACCCATCCCCACAGAACCTATATTAAACCAGAGAGCCGGGTCTCCCGAGTACTTTAAATTTTTTTTTTGAAGATTGTTCAAATCATTTGGGCAATCGTTATCAAGACTTGTTTATGGCCTGCATCCAAAGCTCTTTCCTCATAGTAATGATTGGGATTCGCCCTCTAGCACTTTTCAGCCAAAATACTTATTAAAAAAATATTTCTAGCTTGCTTGAAAAATCAATAAATTTGTGTACTCCAAAAATTATATCTTTCGAGATGAAATCTTCCCCTTGATGTTTAAAAAGGCGCTAAGCTCTCGAACAAATGCTACACAAGATAGAAGTCTCTGAAGCAGCATAGTGCTTCCTGTGTTTTTAAATAACGAGGGTACGCCGTAATATTCTTTGGCTGCTTGTCTGTCTGTCGCTGTCACCGGAAAGATTTTCCAAATGGGCTGCTTGTCAGGAACTGAGTGGTGATGTAGCTGTGTTTTAGTGAATGCGATAGAGCTGACAGAAATGTTTTTTTTCCAATGCGGTATTACTCAACTGATACAGCTTGGAAATACCCCTGACCTACGTAATAAACCCACACACACACTCATCAGTCACATAGGAACACTTATTCATGCATGGACCTGATCGGGTTTCAGAGAATCTGTGCCCACTATACCCTCAGGTTCCTGTTTCTGGCTGTTTCTGGAGTGGCACCCTATGTGGTCGTCTTTTCTTGTGCATCCCAAAGGTTCAGCAGGTTCTGCATTCTACAATGATTTCTATTCACCATGATTGTAAAGAGGGAGTATTTTAGTTACAGTAGTCTTTTTGATCAAACTGCTGCTTACAGTTTATATATTTCTCCCCATGCCATTGTGTGTAGCTTTTATAGACTGTTTTTCCACTGTGAGAAAATTCGTAAAATCCATTTTTTTTTTACCCTTTCTAATGTTTAATATGAATATGAACTGAAGTGCTTCCCCTGTTTCTACATGACGTCATTCACTGAATTGCTGCCCAATGATCTTTGCTTGGATAGTAACATGAATGAGCATGTTTACAGGTGTTCAGTGGGCAAGCACAAGTGGGTAGTGAGTTTACAGAGTGATGTAGGCTGCATGCTAAACATGTGTTTCTTTATACTTTGTGTGGATTTTTAGATGGATTTGTTTCGAATTACATTTTTTGTTACATGAGTGGAATAGTTTTGAGGCAAAGTGACCCATGGGACATGCACTGGTCGCCTTCAAAAAAGGCCTAGGTGTGTGTGGGTGGGAGGGTGGGTGGGTGGGTGTTTGGGGGGGGAGAAAAAGAGAGAGCCTGAGATAGAGAATGAGTATGGTGGTGGGTGAGGAGCAAGCAGACAGTGAAAAACTGACGGCATGAATTTGATAGCTGTCCCAATGGAGCAAAGAAATGGAGGATAAGTGTAAATGTGAATAATTAGATGATGTATTTATTTAATACTAAGCTTAAAGCCAGGGCTTATTTTGGTCTGGTAAACTCCTAGGAATGCACCGTTTGCATTAAGCACATCACCGACTCTCTATATGCATTTTATTGCGGGTTGCTCTGGTTAGTTTTTACTGAGTACATTTGCCTTTCATTTCAGTCATGATTCTCCTGCACTAAAGCACACAGTCCACCAGACTCTAATAAAGAAGAACCTACCACAAGCGTTTATAGGCTTATAGTATCTGCAGTGAGTGTATGCATAAAGGTAGGCTGAGAGCACTGTTTGATGTTCTGTAATAGCTCTCCTAGCTGCATAATGACAGGTGTCTGATTGTTTCCTTGCTAGAGGAAATGTATAACATTAGAGATACATGTGCTTTTAAGAGCAGGCTTTCACCAACGTCTCAGAGCCGAACATTTTATCCGTCTCTCCTCCCATTCTGTCTTCGAACTCCGTCTGAGCTGCAAGAGCCGCCCTCCTCCACTACTCCGCTAGTATTATTAGGCTTTACTGAGATCTTTTTAGTCTTAAAGTGTACTGGCAAGTAGTTCCAAGATGCCACAGCAGCTTTATCAGTCACAATGAAGGGCAAAATACAGCACAATGTAGCAGCGAGCACGCCTGAAAGGCGAGGCAAGTGAACATTGGCCTGCTCGTTCTGCTCGAAAGCTTTGCACTCCTTTTTGAATAGAGGGGCAGAACCTCCTCCTGTGACTGCTTATTACGCATTCAATGGGTCCCGCAAGGAGTGCTGCTTCAGGTAAATAGCTGACAAATGAGACGAATGGAGAGCCTTCACACGAATACGTACAGTAGGCCTTTGCTAATCACCTCAGATTTTACCCCAGCAAGATTCTGAATGGGTCAGAATGTACAGAGGAGCTAATAGCATGCAGACCCATTACTGCTGCTTTTGAACCGCAGGAACACGCAGCTATTTTCGGTGCACTACTGCAATCCTTGACTGCCTACAGATGACCTCCAGCAGCTCCGGAAAACAAATAACAGATCCCTGTTCACAAAGTAGCTTAGAAACGCCTGCCAATGAAAGGCAGCCACTGGGTTTGAGTGACAGGCGTGTGAGGTGGAGACTCATCAGTGCCGTCGGGTTGTTCTCTCTGGTTTCAGCAGGTCACCGATTCTTATCTTCTCCTGTTCGACATAGCTGAAGATAAGAGTAACTTAAGCCTAGAGTGAGTTGTTTATGCAGAATTCAGTCAGTAAGCCTCATTTATAATGATATAATGATAAAGTAATGACTTAAATGATCAATAAAAAGTCATCATGAATGTAAACAAACTATTTCACCATTAGGCACTTTTCATATGTCTTTACTGAAGCCATTAATAGCTTTTATTCCTAAATTTTCTAAAAAAAAAAAAAATCTCTATGAAAGATATGTATGGATTGGTATTTCAACTGATTCATCATAGGATAACGGAGAAATAAATTATACCTTTTATTTATTTATTTATTTATTTATTACTATTAGAGTGGGTAATTCTGGATAATGGACAAACCCCTGGGCACAGCATTGCAGCACTGGTTGTCAACGTCATTATTATTATTATTATTATTATTATTCAAGTTGCACAATCATTTTAAGCATATGGGACTGTGATCATCTGAGCACTAGCTGCTAGCCCGAGAACTTGGCAAGCACTTCCAGTTTCCCAGATCCACCCAGTTTGTTAGCACTTGACTATAGAGCAGTAAGGGAATTCATGTGGAACAGATGGCTATTCTGCAGTCTGTGCTGCAGTTGGAATGGTTTTGCATCTTGCATCTTAAGTGTTGTAGCTTGAACAAGTTCCCACAGACACTAAAGAGCATGCGGGGGAGAAAGAAGAGGCGGAGGATGATAATCATGTGATAACCTAATGGAAATACTATTAAAAATGCAGGGCCATTAACATATGACATTTCCCAGTGTGCATTCTATTTGATTGTGAATATGTTTGCTAAGTTATTGTAGGGAGTGTACAGTGAGAGAGAGACAGGAGATAAAACGATAAATCATGAGAGAGCAAGAGAAACGAATAGATCGACTGGCATTTTCTCCTCCTATAATAATGGTTAGACAACTCTCCCGTTTTTTTTTTCTTTTTTTTGCTGTTCCTTCTCCCTTCATGCTATTTTTACTCACTTTCATGTGCTACCCGTAATGGTGTAATGTATCCATTAATGACACACATGAAAGAGTAAATATTTTTTATTTTGTTACTACCGATCTATGGTTACTTATGTTGATGTGTATTAAATGGGGTTAGTACGTCGAATGTAGTATTGCCTGTTTTTTAACGCGAGTATCTTCAGAGGTACACACTGCTGGCATTGGGTCCATGAGAAGCTGGTTTCCACTGAGTCAGGGCCAGTGGCTGCTTAATTATTAACTGCCACCCCTCCACGCCACCCTCAAATAAGAAGAGCCTGAATTAATTATTATACACATGGGCTCACTTGCTTGACAGATAGCTAACAATTTGTTTTGTTCACAGGAACGGTGGCTTGCTGTGATTTAACGCATGCTTCTGTGAGTGTGTTTATCCTTGTGTGTTTGTCTTCGTGTGCGAATGCAATTAGTTAGCTTGGTCCTTGCTGCTAATGAGGTACATTTTTTGTGTTATAATCTACGGGTGTGCGAGTGTCCAGGTGTGCGAGTTTATCCCAGGCTGTGAACTCAGCTGCATAAGAGTAAGGGGGAAAAAAAAAAAAATCATCCTCTGGAACTTGCTAAACTTTTCCCAGAACTCTATCCCATGTACGGGAGTAAAAATGGGTGGGTGCGTACCTTTTGTGTGCATTACCACATCATACAAAGGCCCTGCTTTCATTTTTTTTGATTGCTTTATGGGGAGTTGGTTGGGTGTGTTTCAGAGAAGCAGAGTAAAGGTTGATCCATAAAACCTCCAAAATGCCCCTGAAATTTGGACCCACTGCTATCGGATCTTTGGGTTTTACCGAGAATGAATCAAGAGGACCTGTTGAAAAGTTGAGATAAGATAACATACTGTAAAAGGTGATCTGTTTGTTCTTTGAAATAGGAAAAAAAAAATCTTGTCAGTTCCAGACATTTACAAAATGTCAGTAAATAGGAAATTCTTAAGCAAACACTTAATGTAGAGCAGCAGCGGCAAGGCATCCTATATTAAGATCAGCCTTTAGGACATTTCCCCCCCCCCCCAAGTTGTGGCACCTAGTGCATGTACGTGAATGGCTGGATACGCAATGGATCCTCACAGTAACGTGGCTCTTAGTGACCCAGATCAAGCACAGATGAAATGGGCAGTTAACCCACTGATAAAGCGCTAAGCCCTGCTACAGCCCCTTTAGTCCACTTCCTCATAGGCAGGCCGTGACATCTGTCCTTCTGTTCTGCGTTCAAATGGTTTTTGGCTGAACAGCTCGACTGTATTGTGTGTGCACTTCCTCGCTCCATACTCTTCAGTCTATGCATTCGATTATCTTAATTCCTTAAAATTTGGAATCATGAGCAATAGTCATGGTGAATCATGGTTACTGGAAATATGAGTACTCCTTATTTATGCTTCCTTAATAAATTAAAAGAACATGTTAAAAGAACATGTATCTATTAGTCATTGCAAGAAAATAGCAAGGCTTATAAATTAGAAAGAGGGGGGAAAAAATCACTCGATTGAGAACCGACTGAGAATCTACAGACTTGCTGCTGTCAATAATAAAAAAAAAAGCATGACTCGTCCATGCAACCTGTGTGTACAGTAAGACCAGCAGCTAAAAAATACATAATTTTTATTAATGTGGAATAAATTCCTAATGATTAATCTGGTTTGCCGGCAGGTGAGTGTAATAGTTCGGTCTGTTAAATATGGTTGTACAGTGTATTCAATTTTGATACAGTGGTCAGTTAAGTAACAGCAGGGCTTCCTTCAGTGTTTAGTATTGGATAAGCATCGACATGAGGGCCCACTTGGTCTCTGGACCTACAAACACACAGTGGTGCAAGCGTTTTGTGTGCGATTGTAGTCATACCCATCCCATTCCTTATCCTCCGAGGAGATTAAGGAGTTCAGTGCTTCAGAGAAATGAGATCAGTTTGAGCTTTACCCGAGACTCTCTCTCTCTCTCTCTCTCTCTCTGTCTGTCTCTCTTAGACACACACATAGACACAGTGCGTATTGCACTGTTACATCTTAATGCTACGATGAGGCCATGTTTTCTTGATTGCAACATTACCCAACACTTATGCCACGGTCACTAAAGCTTGAGGCTTCAATGATCCACTTTAGTGGCCACTGAGGTTAAATATTGTTTTAATAACTACAAGCATATATAATATCTTACAGTAGCTTTTCAATGAATAAATAATAAGAATAATAAAGCAAAATATCAAGCAAAAATGTTAGACGTGAAAGGCTTAGGAATAATTCTTGCAGGATGTACAGTATATGATCTATGCTTTGAATTTCGCCTAAACCCTCTTTGGAGAAAAGAAGTATTCAGTACCTTAGAGTGGGGTATTTTTGTTGTTTTGTTTTCATTTAAGAATAAATAAAAGTACGTTCATGTTAGGGAATTTTGGAAGGTTGTTTGGGAGGGAAAAAAAAGATGCCGAAGGTTATTCAAGCATCATCAAACCTTAGAAACATCTAAGAAGCATTGCGGACTCAATTATAACAAATTCGGCACAGCTCAGACACTACCAAGATCAGTGAACTGAAACGCCGTTGTCCGAGAAGTGTCCAACAGTGCAACTTCAATACTGGAGAGGTTATAGAGTTCACTGAATGAAATAGGAGAACCTGTGCAGACATCAACATCATCATGAGCTCTTTGTAGATCTGGCTTTTGAGGGAGTGGCCAGAAGGAAGCCATTTCTCAGAAAGCCTGTGTTAGAAAGTCTGAGAGCTCTCGTAAAAAGATTTTGTGGTCTGGATGAGGCTAAATCCAAAGCACAATGTTTGCAAGCCAAAAAAGACCAACATTGAGATAATGCCATCCCTGCGATCAAGCCGTTGGTGTTAGCATCACGCCTCTATGGCTGCGTTCCAGCAGGAGAAACCGCAATGCTCATCGTCATTGTGGGCAACATTACGGGTCTAAGCAATCGAAAACCTGATTATGAAAACTGTGCCAGTTTTATACATTTGCTTTTAAGATGAAGATGTATGTGGGGGTGGCATTAAGCAATAAATATAGGGGGGTGGCATTAAAAATAAATGTCTTAAAGTGTCTGTGTCAGGCACAACATCGTACATCAAACAATAATTCGGTGGAAAATTTGCATTTGGTAATGTTAGAAAATGTCAATATCAATAATTGTTCCAGATGTCACCTTGAGCTTTGCACGACTCAGATCTGTAATTGCAAAAGGACCGTTCTCACTCAGGGAGTGAATACTTAGCAAATGGTTGTGAAGATTCAATATTTTATTTATTTATTTTTTTCTGAAAAAAGTCAATTGAAAAGGTGCAGGGGAAAAAAAATCCTATTATACTTTAAATTCGACACTGCAGTGCAGCAAAAAGAGAACGAGAGGCACTGTACATAGTTTCAGTTTTAGTCATGCGTCTGTAGCCTCAATAGATCTACAGTGAATTTCTATTTATCCATACACGTAGCATTTTTTTTCTGCCACTTTCTCAGTCTCAGTGAGGCATGAGAGGCATGAGAGATTTGAATGCAACATGAAGTTTAAACTTTCTGAAATGTCATGCTCTCTCACCAACTTCCCTTGCCCAGCTCAACTAGTTACTGCTCAGTCCCTTTTCCTGTTTCCATGCAATGAAATCCACACAGTCCACTGGAAAGTTCTTCGCGAAAGATTCTGCGATATTTAGCCAAGCATCTTTTGCCGCCAAATCACGACTGGGTCCTGCAGGCTTTTGTGAGACGCGAGTGCTTTTATGACCTTACCATATGACACGCTTACATTCGCCAGCATATGCTGTCATAGGTACTAACCACTGAACAGATGGAGCTCAGCACCCTGGCTGACAGACGCCAATTGGTGAACAAATCACATTTTTTGTTGTCCAACTGATATGAGTAAATATCAGCATGTTGTAGCTGTCTCTCTCTGCATGTGTTGTTTTTTTCCTCCCCAATTCTGTGATGGATTGTAAGACCCATGTCTCTCTCCTGTAGCAGATTGCTAGGAGCATGATCTTGCATGAGTGTGACCTTGATGGCTTTGTGGTTAAATCTCAGAATGCTGATAATTACTTACCACTATCATTAATGGGTTTCAACCAGGACTTCTTTGGTTTGATACTCTGGGTGATCTCTGGCACGTTCTATAAAGTGTAGATTCCATTCTAAAATCTATAATTATTTGGCACCCAAAGAACCCTTAATAAAGCCTTCTTAATGGGTAATGGTTGATCATTAATCATTTAATCAACACCTTACCACCACAAATAGCACCCTGATTGTTTAGCATAATTAAAAAATAGTAGGGTAATGATACTTTTCTCTCGCTTAGTCTTGGAACGGGCTTTGGGAATTCATAATGAATCAGTCTTGCAAATTAAAGCTTATCAACAATTTTTTTTTCCAGTTTTGTGAAAAAAACTCTTTTAATAAAGGCAAAAAGGCATAGGACCACCTACATACTGTAGGTGTATCATGGACATCTGTTTTGTTGATTATCATGACATGTGTCTCCACATGTGGTAATGCTTCATTGTTGTGAACTAATGATACATTTTCCTCTGTGCCTATACAGTCTGAGATAGGTTGCATGCAGCAGGTTGTCTCAATGGTTTGAATAAACTGCAGATAAAGGCATAAAATCCCTAGCAGGCCAGTGCTCGCTCTCTCTCTCTCTCTCTCTCTCTCTGTCTGTCCCATATTGCACGATTTTGTCGCTCATTGCCTGCATGAAGCCAATTCGCTATAACATAGTGGTATAACATCAACTCATGAAAATCCTCTAAATATACAAATCCTGTAGTACTAATTGCATTTGTCGAATGAGTTTCTTGACTGTTTCTGATGAAACTATAAAAAAAAATATATATATGGTTCAAAGAATATGTACACAATTTAATCGCATAAAAATCCCAATATAGACCTTAGAGATGGGGCGGGGGGGGTATTGCTATGAATCGCGATTCTTTTGTATGACGATTTACATATTACCACACTGACTCCAAAATCAATAAAAAAAAAAGAACCATTGTAGCATTTATAGTAGAGCTTCAGAGTGGCGCAACAGAAATGCATTTTTATGGTAGTACATTAGTCTCCAATCTGTCTTTTTCTCTGAACTCTTAGAGTGAATTTGTTTCAAACACACGCTAACACAAGTCTTAAAACACTGCAAGCACAATTTAGCTGAAAATCACGCGCGTTAGAATCCCAGCGTGCCCTCATTAGAAGCCACACGCGCCCGCAACCGCTCAACCCGCGTTCTCACTGTGAAGTTGAGTTTTGAGGGGTGTTTGAGGAGCCGTTTCTTTCTAAACCTACAGATGGTAAGATCTGTACTATTTACACATTTTCATTCCATGTGGAAGAATTTAATTATTCGACAAGTTTGTTTAGAAATAATAATTATGGCAGATAATTATGGCAGATACGTGCTGCTCAGTTAAAAAATTTAGCTTTCCTTGCTTAATGTGTATATGTAGAGTATGTAGAGTTTTAAAACAATAAACAATAAGTAATTGTTTATTGTTTTAAATAATTCTGCAGTACTATATATGTGTATATAGCTTAGATGAATACATTTTAATACAAAATGATATATTTAATAGTTAAATATTGAAGTTCAAATTGCAAATGCAGCATGCCTCAAAATAGTTTTTTTATTTTTTATTCTTTCTATCAAATCATGCAGCCCTAGTTTGTGTAGTTTCTGTGATCCTGGAGGTTATGGAACATGAAGCTTATGAAAAGAAACTGGTCATTCAATGTGTACACCTTCCAGCATATGAAAGCACACACAGCATGCTGACGATAGCAAATATTTACTTGACCCTGTTTAAAATAAAAAAAAAAAATCATTGTTGGCTTTCACTAATTATATTTTGTCTAGGGCATACTAAAACTGTACACTGTAAACCTGGCATACTCTCTCTGCAAAGATATTCTAAATTTGAATGCGGAATTTGATCTTTCTCGCTCTCTTTGATTCTCTCTCTCACACACACACACACAGTTCTGTGGCCTATGCGCGCATTTGTAGGTGGCTGTTATTTATTAATACAAATATTAATTTTGCCTGAAAGGCTTGTTCCTAATACCATTTAAGGGTTTTTCAGTTTGTGAGTGAACCTTCACTCTAGGATGTTGGTGAAATTAAATGACATTTAAATACACCCTTCCCTAACCCAGTTGGCCCGTTCTGGGAGGAATCTGGTTCTGGTCAATAACAAGCTGAGATGTCCTGAAAGATGCCCTGCAAAACATCTGTGTATGAATGTATATTATAGGTTTGCATCACATGTGGCTCTCTTTTAGCCTGACATCCTGTTATGCCTGATATCTTCATTTATTTAGCATATCGTTGCAAAATAGACGCTCCCATTAGTCCCTGGTCAGTGTGAGTAAGATATTGAAGCACAGATCCAGTGTATGTCCACACACATACTGTAGTCTCCTGTCTCCCTCCATCAGCTGGCCTTGAGCTGTTTTTCTCTGCGTGTTTTTATTAACCGGTGTACCTGTGTATGAATAGAACCCATCTGCCGTCTGGCTAATAGAAATCTAAGGCCTTCACTGACTGCAGGTTTATAGCTAGTCATAAAGAGTTTATAATAAGTGATGGATGGAGGATAGCTGCAGTAAAGCCACTACAAGTGTGCTGAAGGTAATGGAGCATACAGATCCAAAATAACGATTGTATGCTTCACCTACCGCACCTTCAGTCCTGCTCTCTCACACACTTTGTGCACTTCTTGAAAACTGCATGTTCACCAGAAATGCTCAGCTATAATAAAGGTCTTCAATTGGATTGTCACGCTGCAGTATGAGGCCTTTGTGTGGCTCTGTAAGCCATTTGAGGCAGAAATGTTTAATATATACAGCTTTATACTATAGGGATATTAGAACGTAATCTTCTTAGCTCAATAAATGAGTGTCGTTGCAGTCTACCCCCATGTAAGTCCATAGCCATTCACATGCGTACCCTCCTCCTTTATTACATTCATTAAAACAGGAGACTGTTAGCCTTCAGACACAGACAGACAGGCTTTGGGTGGTCAGGCCCATACAGTATATAGAGCTGCAGTCACTGACTCCCTCCCTCCCTCCCTCTCTTTCTTCTTCTCTTTCTTCTTCAGAGCTATATCCATAACCAACAGCACCCCTCCTCCCTATCTCTTCTCCTCTTCCTCCTCTGTCCTCCCACAACCCCCCCC
>JAQMYL010000015.1:13571025-13583662 GCA_030014365.1 Clarias pachynema | reverse complement strand
GAGAAACAAATTTGGTAGTAGCTAGTGAACTGTATTAGATTTTACAACTTAAGTACTGAGAGGTTAAAGAGGAAACTGTATAACTTTAACAAAGTATGCAAATGGACAATTTTAGAATGCTTCAGCATTTTTTACTTGGTCTCCATCAGCCACATCTGTACTGTATATGCGATACTATTGTATCTGTGCATGTATCACACTGATTAGTGTTCCCATCTCATCCCATAGCCATGTTCAGATTTAAGTCCAAAACAAGTGGGGCCTAAATGGAAAGGTTTTTCTTTTTTTTTAGTATTATTTTATCCTTTCCACTATAGTCCTATTAATCTATTAATACTGGCTCTAACGTTTCTTCCAACTAAGCTGTATCATTCGAGTTCATCACTGGTGTCAACTGGTGAAGTTTTCTAACAGATATCGATGGTTCTGTCTCTCAGGCAGTTTTTAGGATTGCTGTAAACGCATCATGCAGCGGACATTGTGTGTCCTGTAGACTTTATATCTGGATATTTGCACAGGCATGAATTTACACATTGGTTCCTAATTTTTATTATTATGTTTAGTGAAAATGTGCAAGGCTAGTCTGTGAATTGTCAAACAATAGGCAAGTAGTTATTTCCATTTGATTACAAAAACAAAACCAGAAAACGAAATCTGTGTACTCAAAAATCTTTTGTATTAAACATCTCAGGACATTATTGGTACCATCAATAGAAATTTATGCTTAATATAACTTTTATTAGGATTAGATCCATAATAGAATTGCACAATCAAAGGAATTTGTAAATTACACCTTAAATCTATTTAAAAGGTGGATGGATAGCATTAAGTATTTGTGAAAGTAAAGCAGTACAGTAACTTTATAAGAACAGCATTGTTCTCTCTTATGCTCCATCAAAGAAACCTTTGCTGCTTTAGTATATAATACTAAATTCATATTATAACTGGATGTTCGCACTATTGTGTTATAGGGTTTGTATAAGCTGTGTTTTTTTCCCCTTGAGTTCAGAGAACGTGTCGCTCCACTGTGGGAAAATCACATATGCTACACATGCACGAGACAGAGAATAGGTTAAAAACCTACAAGAGTTTTTAAGCATTCTACCAATCCAGGCTTTTTTTCCCCTTACTTCTTTCTTCTTAAGTTTCTTTTTATTCATCCACTTGTTATTACTGTTGGTCTGTCACCAGTAGAGTGTGAAGGCTAGCACATGCTTTTTCCTAAGCGTGTGAAGCCACCCACCACATAAGTGCTGCCCACGCAACATCATGTGGCTTCTTATTATGCTTGGAGGTATATTCTATACTGCCTGATTGTGTCTCTATGACTTTGTAACCTTTGGACCTAGCACTTTAATGCAAGCATCTGCAAGTTAGCATTCGTTCTACCTACGGGATAAAAATATTGAGTCCAATATGGCTAGGCAAAGTATACCTCGGGGTCTGCTGAGTTCAAGTGCACCTCAGTTCTGTGATGATGGAAGCAGCATTTTTTGGGGGGAGAAAAAAAAAACGTCCAGTATTTTCTAGTTTTTCCATAGGAGGTAGAAGAAGAGTAAAATGAAAAGGATATATGGTCGTCTTTGAGCATTGTCTGCAGGCATGAGGAAGACGGTGGAGGGAGGAGGGGAGAGCATAGAGCCTCTCTCAAGGCCATGGAGGGGGAGTGAAACAGAATGCACCATTACAGATCCAATGTATCACTCTGCTAAGCCACCCAGAGAAAAAGCAAGGACGATGGGGGTAAGGGTGAGCAAGAAACGGTGGACTGTATAAAATTGGCAAGAGAATGGCAGAAGGACAACAGTAAAGTACTGTGTGCATTTTAAACATGAACAGAAGAGAGAGAGAGAGAGAGAGAGAGAGAGAGAGAGAAGTGCACAGGGGAGAAGAGTAAAGGGACATTTTAATAAAAATAATTAATGTTGTTTCAACTGTGGCCCGTTTGTTGGTTTTGGGGTGGGTTTTTTTTTTTTTTTTTTTTTTGGTCCATGTGTCGGTAATAAGAGAGAAAGAGGTTGAATATTAAAGATAATGAAAAACCTAATGACATTCTTTCGAGTGGAGTAGAGACAGAATGTCAGTGACCAAATTGAGATACCTTTCTGCTGAATCTTTTATGGGGAACAAAAATTGGATCAAATTTAATTTAGCGTCGACGGAGTGATCCACTATAGAAGGGGACTAAGCACAAAACCTGGAATATAAGGTTCAATATTTGGTAACCATTTTCGGGTGGTAACTAAAATGATCTCTTGATTATTTTTATTTTTTGTTTTTAATGTTTGCTGGGGTTTCTGAGTAAGCAGCGAACTTTGACATGACTGGAGAAAGGGGTTTGGAGCATAGATGGGTGTAATGTTTATGGACTGAGCTGTGTAGGACTCGAGGATTAGGTTGTAAAGATAGCAGAGCACTCATTTCTGATTGATTGTGTGAAATCACATCCCAGTCCGCAGCCTTCCAGTCTCTCATCCTTAATCACAAGCAGCGGTAGACTTACTCTGTTTAAAATAGCCATTTGATATGTTATTTTCCGCTTCTTTTATTTAGCCATCATGATGATGGTGATAATGACAGTGTTTTTCAGAACCTCGGCTTTCTCAGGCATGCTGCCGGAGACCCCCAACCCTTCTGCTGCCCTCAGTGAAGGTTGGCCGGATGTCAAGTCGTGCTAAGAGCAGCCTGAGCAGCCGCACCGCTCAGCGCTAACTGTGAAACCTACATTTACAGAAACATAAATAAAGATAGAATTTACATTAGATCACCTGATAGGAAAGACATGCTGATCTAGAAAATTTAGCTTTGTAACCATTATGAGTTAAACTGATGTCAAGTTAACTTGAAGAACATTTACTGTTACTGGGTCGTAATGCATTTACAGATGTTGTGCATTCGAAACTAATTGTGCATTAAAAGTGGAATGGTTAGCAGCATATCTTAAAATATTAAACTGTTAATATTTATTGCTCATAAACACGTGTCTCAATTGTGAGAAATTTGTATAATATGGTGTACTTACTGTTTTTGTAACATGTAAAAGTTAAGAATACTTAAGACTGAACGAAGCCGTTAATGGGTTATTTTCAGGATTCTTCAACATAAGAGTGAGAGAGACAGACAGATGGGTTAAGATAGGGTTAAGTAGCTTTAAGACACAGAGATGATTGGCAGACCCATCATATGGCGACGCTGAGTTCTAGCATAGTGTCTGCTCCCTTTCTCTCACACACACTCACATACATATATATATATACACACACACACACACACACACACTAAGAACACTGAAACACGTTTACGGCTGCCACACAACGGGCTTGTACTCAGCCGCCACCTGCTACATCTGGCACATGGATGATTGAAACCGCAGTGCACTTGGTACTGTAGCAGAAACACTTTGATAGAGAGTTTTCTTAAAGCCATTTTCTTTTGCTGAGTGAACCTGCAGTTTAAGCTCTGGGGAGGGAGTCTGTCTAAGTGGGTTTTTGACTTGTATTGTGAACTGTACCAGTCACTAATTTCCTAAGGACGGGTAGCCTAGTAATGTCAAAAAATAATTGCGCAGCCAAAGAAAACATGAAACAGAAAATTGCAAAAGCCTTTAATGTTTTTTTTTTCCCTGACTATTATTCAAAGCAGGACTCATTTGGGAATTATTGCATTTGCCGTAATGGCACCTTCTGCTTTATTACCTTTGGGGTGACCTCCTTGATCTTTTTTATACAGGATTTTAGATGGTGTACAGTGGAAAAATTCAGGGTTTATGTGGGATTCGAAGAATAATTTTTGAAAAATGGGAATTTGCGAAATCTGTTTCATCTGATCGTGTCGTTTAAGTGGTCAATTGGATTATTGTCTTACAATGTAATGTTCTTAAGTCAGGGAAGGTTCCTATTTGATCTGACGGAAATCAGAGAAAATTATATTAGTGCATTGTTTTGGTTCTTTATCCAACACCACCGAAGCAATTCCTTAGATCGTCTATTCTCTTAAAAAAAAAAAAAAGCTTGTAACGAATACCTTGATATGAAAATCATAATGACCGTTTTTCATTGCCCTTCTACTTCTAGTCTTTGCTCTGTTGAGAACTTTTTCTAGGGGTTTCGTTGGATTGTTAAAGATGCAGAGTGAGGAAAAAAAAGAAGGGGGTGGCATCTCGGAATAGGTTCTTGATGAGTCACTCTCTTAAAAAGCCTAGACTGCAGGTAACCTTACCCTCCCTCCTCCTCACAATCAACCTTCATCAGCCTCCTGCCGAGGCTGTCTGTGTATGTAGGTGTGGGAGACCTTCAGGCGTTCATTTATCAGTAATACAGCTCCCTGGATCTGTGTAACCGAACAGATTCTCTTAATACAAGGCACCAGACTGGATTTATGATGTTCAGCATGAGGCACCGGGAGCTCCCTGTCTTTTCGCCAAGTACTTTTTATGTGTAGCAGTTTTTCAACATGACAAAAAACCCTAGTTCACTGCAACGGGTACATTTCACAGACCCGCTCCTTGCGTTTCTCAGTTTCTCCACCCATACCCCGATCAGCTAATATGCCATAGAAATGCTGACGGACATTATGTTGGATGTCAAAGTATATTTTTTAATCCGAGAGGAAACTTGTAAAACCCTTAAAAACGGTTATTGTTTTTATGTCGTGCATTAAGATATTCATGAATCTGAATACATAATGGCTCAGGTGTTAAATCTTGAATGAGGGACGCTTCTTAAAAACGTCTGTAGGTTCCGTGAATTGGCGTATCCAATACCAGCACCTTATTAATGAAAAAGGGTTGTAGGTTTAATCCTCTTTTTCTCTTTATGCCTTTAACCTACTGTGTTTGCTTGTGTGGGGTGTTGTATGTCAATCCACCATAAAACAAACTGAGAAATACTTTTAGCACTGAAATATTTCCTTCAAGCTTCTATTATTTTTGTTTGCACACCGCTCTTTCTTTTTCCTTCTTTCTTCTAGTGAGGTTTTATTGCATCTTCGGCTCCCCATGCAGTAGTGTTTCACTGCCACTCTTAGTGTCTCTTTCTCTCTCTCTCTCTCTCTCTCCCCCTTGTTCCTTATTATTCCCTATCTCCACACCCTTGTGGGTTTAACTCATGACTGTCCTCTTCTCCTCCCCTTCCCCCACACCTCCTCCACCACCCTTTTCAATCCTTCTCTCCATTAAGGGATGTACAGTGTTGTGCTCCACACCCAGTCCCCATCCCCAACCGTCTCCATCACACTCTCATTCCGTATGCTGCCCAGCATCTCTCTCTCTCTCTCTCTTCCGCCCCCTCCATCTCCCAGGGGACTTGGCATTTCTGGCCCACTGCCAGGCAACTTACCTGTGCGTGTACACCCCCACCCCCCACACACAAAACGAGTGTTTCCCCTGTCATTCACTCTTTATTGTCCCACACTCATCACCCCGATGGGGTGTATGCGCTCGTATGCGTGCGTCGCATACAGTATATACGCCTACGCATGCGTTCATAAATGATATTTAGCAAGGGAAGCTATGCGAACGCTTTAGAAGAGTTTCACCGATGTTCAATATAGAGTAGAGTTGTAAGAAATATATGTGTGTGATGTGTTTCAGATGCTGCTTAAAAAATTATAATTGCTTTTAGTTCAAAGATAAAGAATTTTTTTTTTTTTTTTTTGCACTCTTAGTCTTCATAAAATTTACTGTTTAAAATAAATTGTACCTTTTCCAGGAATCAGATTTTAGCTAACGGAAGCAGTTATTGTACGTTTGACGATCGAATCACATTAATTAATATATTTTCTTATAATAAAGAGACTTGATCTGCAGTAAGAAATCGACTTCTATCGTACATTTCAAAATGTATTTTTTACCACCATCAAGTGAGGCTTCCTTTTCTGTTACTATGGTTTTCATGCTGTAGGACGCATGTGTGTGTGTTTCATGAATGTTTTGGTGTTTAATTAATTACACTTAAAATGCAGAAGAATGGCACACCAGAATGTGTAATTTCGTTATTCACTCTGTGATAAAAATCTCGTCTCTCCCCTCTGCTGGGCTGGACCGTCCCCTCTTTGCACATTGAAATGGTCTTTTTGTCTTTTGGCTCCCCTTAATACAATCATATCTATTCATAAGTGAGACATTGCCTCCTCCTGTCTGCTTCTCTGCGCCTACTCCCACTCCCTGCTTTTTTTTCCCTCTCATTATCTTAATCTCGCACACACGCAAACATCTCCGTCTGCATTTGTCTCTTTATTACTCCTACACACATGCCCACTCTGGCTTATCTGCCTCTTTCTTGACACTTTGCCAATTTAGGGAATTGAAATTAGTATTTTCGGGTTGCGTTTAGTTTTTGCATGTGCGTGGAAGCTGTAATTGAAGGATTAAAAATTAAAGGATTATGTAGTGACCAGGGCCTAATTTGTAACTCATTAGGTCTTGGACTAGTAGAGAGATAAAAACAAAATTCCGAAATATATAGACACGCTTCTTATATAGTGTGATGGTATAGAGCTGGTGAGGACATGGGAGAACTGGTTGGGTTGCAAAAAGTTATAGACCTACAATTAATTTTATTTATATAAATCATCAAACATCAGTAAGGGGGCAAAAAGGTCATTTGTCTGACTTTAAATGTGAAATAGTTGTTAATGCCAGATGGGCTGTTTTGAGTATTTCTGAAACTGCTGATAAAATGAATTGTCTCACACAGCAGGGAATATACAGGACGTACAGTATGTGTTTATACAGTATCAGTCAAACTCCTGTTGTAAACCAATAAAGAAAATCTAAAAAACTATTAAATGACAGTTTGTTTTGTAAACACAGTGTTAAAATATTTTTCATATTTTGGATTCTTCAAAGTAGCCACTGTTTTTACGTTAATGACGGTTTGCACAGAACAGGCAGCCAGCGAGTGCTCACCAAACTGTATACAGAAACGCGCTGTTGGAAAATCATTTCAGGTGTCATGAAGCTTGAGTGAATGCCAAGTGCGCAAAGCAATAGTGGTGACTACTTTGATGATTTAAAAAAAAAAAAAAAAAGTTGATCTTTTTTTGCTTATTGCATAATTCCGTGTGTCATTTTGTAGTTTTGATGACTTCAGTATTGTTCTATAATATAGAAAATAGTAAAAGTAATAAAGAAAAAACCTTGAATTAGTCTATGTGCATGCGTGTATATATACAGTGGATCTAAAAAACTTTTTTTTTTCTGTAATTCAATTCAAAAAGTGAAACTCCTTGTAGCTTCATTACCTGTAAAGTGAAATATATATATATTTTTTATTTAAATGATAACATACAACTCAATTTTTTTTTTCTTTTTTCATATTTTGTCTCACTTCTAATTCTGGTAAATGAACAAACACATGAACGAAAAGTGTGTGAGTGATATGGCATCATGTACAACATGGGCTTGATAACTGGGATAGGGATAAACTCCCTATCAGTTTTCTCACTCATTATTCTTACACTAAGGATGTGCTGTCTGAGTACTACAGTACACCTCCTTCTGGAAGGACTTTCAATCACTGGCACTAAAACCTAGACACACTGATTTGCATTCTCATCACTTGGGCCTTAATGAGACTTTCTTATCAGAGTGTTATCTATGAAGGCTTGCCTGGTGTTGTTGGACCATTTCTGGGACGTGACGTTCTAATTTCAGGTTTTAGGTTTGTTTTGGTTTGTCATTAGGGAACAAATTTCGTTGTAGGCTACAGTCCTGGTTTTGTGATTTTATTATTTTTTTTATCTTTGTGTGAAGTTGCTCTGTACAGTATATGAGCGTCTGCCAAATGCGTGGATGTAAATCTTTCCTTCGTCTCAGTCTGCCCATCCCTCCATTAGACAGAGAGGTACGGGTGGTGTTCCTAGTAATATCGAGCAGAAATTAAAAACAGGAAATATAGTACAGTGTTAGTGACGTATTTTGAAATGCTTGATAAAGTTTACATTTGAAATGTAGTTTTAATCACTAGTGGATTTAATAAAAATGTAATTAAAAACTCTTGCCTTTATTGCGTAAGATTTCTTAATTGTAAGTGTGTGTGTTGGGAATTGGGTTAAAGGGGATGGGGGGTGTTGGGGGTGTGGCGGGGGGGGATGGGGGGTCAGACAGCACTCTGACTACTCACATCCTATTACCAGCAGAACCACTGCCCACCTTTCAGCCTGGCTGCTCCACATGAATAATGCTTCTGCAGGACTTAACGCTGCCTTTCACATCACCCATCTCATCAGCCACTGTACTCTCTCTCTCTCTCTCTCTCTCTCTCTCTCTCGCACACACACTTTTCTTGATGTGCATATGTGCTATAAAGAGCAGCAGGAGCACTCATACAGACAAACTCTTAGACTGCCCACGGCAACTCTAAGTAACCAGCGTGCGCAATCCACGATTGATTTCAAGTGTTGCCTCTGAGCAACTCGTTCTGGGTCTTGTGATTTAGACATGAACCTTCTGAACCCTCAGTTCATCTCAGTGCAGATTATATCTTTAGCACTCTGTCTGAACGCAAAATTAACATTAATGTCTGTCAGAACTGCACGATGTACTGACCAGCAGAAAGGGAAAGACTTGATAAGATTTCACAATGAAAATGCTGAAGAGAGAAGCTAGGGCTAGTACACGTTTGTTTTTTTTATAAAGAAGGATCATGAGACGGGGATAAGGGGGAGTTAGAGAAGAGATTATATAGGAGGGGGAAGAAATAATGTCTTGTTCTTCTTTATAATACTTGAATATGAAGAAAGATGATGATTTATTAATTTTTTGGTCAAGAAGAATTTTGTGAGGACTAAACAACGCTTTGAAAAGTATATATGTATTTTTATTTCTGATGTTTTTTTTTTTTTATGCCGTGCAAAAACACACCGTCTACAGAATCAGGCTTGTCTGTATGCAGCTAACAGTCTAAAATCCCGATCGAATGATTTCCCCAGTTTATAGCTAATTGCTTCAAGTATTTATTTTTTTTCCTTACTTAGTTCTCAGGTTTGTTCTACTTTGGGCAATTTGGATTCCAGGTTCAGCCTAGGAAGCTTGTGGCTGCATTTAGCAGGATAATCCATAGTAATCCAGCTCAGCCCCCCCCACACACACACACACACTCCCTGTGGAACAACTACAGGTAGTGGGAGTGAAGGAATTAGTATCCATCACTGCTCACACTCGGGTCAGGTCCGCAGCCAGGAAAAAAAAATCAAGCTGTCAGAATGTAGTAACGGCAAATGAAAAACGACACAAGCAACACACACACACACACACACACACACACACACACACACACACACACACACACACACACGTGCTTGAACATACACTCTATTCGACCCCTAACCCATTTTCATCAGTACCACCTCCCCACACACAAACACACTGATTGACTGAGTGCTTGCAGTGACTAATAATGTACTTGTAGGGAGGCCAAGGATGGCACAGTGGCATGTCACAGAGTTGCTAGAGCTTAAAGGTGTACAGTATACTCCAACGTTATTGTAACTTAATCTCTTTCTACTGTAACTGTCTTATATGTTTTTTCTTAAGGATTTTAACTTCCTGAGAAAACCAGAAAAAAAACTTCCTGAGAACCAGAAAAAAAGCAAACAAAAAAAAATCCTTGCACTCTAAGCACACTTATAATAGAATACTTAATGAATACTTCAGGGGCAGGTACTTATAAATGAAAACTGCCCGTGTAAATTTGAATAAAACACTGTTTGTAGCTCCCCTTGTGCCGCTAAAACAGCTCTGATCCATCGAGTCATGGACTCCACAAGAGCTCTAAAGGTGGGCTGTGATATCTGGCACAAACATATTAGCAGCAGATCCTTTAATTCTTGTACAGAAAGTTGAGAGATGGGGCCTGTGTATGGATCGGGCTTGTTCGTCCACCACATCCCAGAGACGCTTGATCAGATTGTTATCTACGGAATTCGGAGTGCAAGTCAACACTCGGTTCTCATCTGTTGTAATAAGGAAAAATAATCAAGTGCAAGAATCTGAGCCACTTGAACCAGGACCAAACTGTGATGGCTCGATGATTGGTTCCGAGCATCTTGAGGGGTGCACCTGGTATGCAGTTGTTAGTAGCTTCCAAAAGTTGTGTAGAGAAGGAGAATTCGTGAACCGGAGACATGGTCGTGGTCACCCAACGCTCGCTCATGGCTTGGTGATGTGAAATTGCTGAAAAAAGAAACATAATGCCGGCTATGATGTCAGAGTCTAAGAGCAGGGGTCAGAGAAAGCGCCGACAATGGGCATATGAGAACTAAACCACTGCACAGTGAAAAAAGTTGGCTTGGACACATATTGTTTTATTTAGATGACACCTGTACAAGTGTAATGACCTTAGTAACCTGGTCACTTCATTTACAAGCTGACATTTAACTGATGTCAATTTATTCGATATTTACCTGATGCATAGTTTCAGAAACCTCAGAAAGACACAAGATGCTAGCCTGGTAGTTTCTCATTTAGCCCCTTTTGAACTGAAAGTGGCGGCATGGTGACATGCTTGGTGGGTTTCCTCCTGGTATATCAGTTTAATCCCATTGCACAAAGGCATGCAGATTAGGTTCACTGGCTTCCAAATTGTGTGTGTGTGTGTGTGTGTGTGTGTGTCCTACGATGGATTGGCACTCTATCCAGGATGTATACTGCCTTGTGCCCCAAGTCCCTTGTTATAGGCTCCTGTGACCCTTTACAGCAGCAATCTTTAACCTTTTTCGCACCACAGACAAATTTTATTGGTGCGAACCCTGAGCTTCTTTCCATGTAATAAGATGTTCCCATCTAGGAGTGATGGGGGACAGTGACACCTGAAGTGTATTCCTCATGTCCAGTCAGCTCCCTAATTTCATTTTTATTGTCGTCACTGCAGACAAACCCGTCTCACAAAGATAGATTGTTGAAAATGAAAGCAGGATTTTCAGTGCTTTTGTAGCGATCTCAAGATATTCCACCTTGATTTTAATCCAGAATGAAAGCAGAATTAAGGCCACATCTATTATACAGAGCGAGCTTGTGAATCACATGTTGCGATGTGCAGACGGAAGCGAATGGGAGAGATCTAAACATTTTTAAATACAACACTCTGATAGTAAAATAAAAATCAAATCAAATGTATATTTTGAATTCTTTCTGTGCGGCCCGGCAACAAATCATCCACGTACCGGTACCGGTCCACGGAATAGAAGACGAATGACTGAATGAAGCAGAAGTCTGGGAATTTCTGCTTCAAGGAACACAACAGGGTGTTCAGGCAATGCCGGTGGAGTACTGCTCAAAATGAAAAGTTGCTTATCGTTCTTAACTGGTCTATTACAGAAGATTGATATAAACTGAATGATATCACGATGGCCTGAATCTTCTTGTAGAAACAAGCAGTTGAAATATCCTGGTCCTTGCTATAATGCATGATACCATCAGCCATCAGTCTCAAAAAAGCTGTTAAACTACGAACAACACAATGGACCCAAAGCATCATTGACCCACCTTCATATTTCACAGGGTTGCGCTTCTTTGTACGCAGTCACCTTTAGTCACCAGTCAGACAATGCTAGCTGAAGTTCTAATGGTGCATGAAGTGGAGGAGCTGCAGTTGGTGAGATGCATTAGCAGCAGAAGGACCGATTCGATGTTGGAACTCATCCAAACAGGGTCAAGTTAACAGCAAGTTCAAACGTCTAGAATAAAAAAAAATTTTTCCTTAGAATCTTCCTTACTGTTTGAACGCTATTTTAAGCTTATTTCAAGCATGCAAATTGGAAACAAGACTAGGCATGGTCAGAGGCAAATACAGTTCCAGGTGACTGAGAGCAATTTACAAAGTTTGCATTTCTTTAACATATTCGTTATAGAACTCCAGTAACTGGCACATAGATATTTGTATAGAGAGAAAATTATATTATGTCTAATGTTATAATGATATTTTTATAATGACGATTAATGAAAATGACGACTAATGAAATTTAAGGGTTCAACTATTTGAGTTGAACCCTTAAATTTGGGTGCCAATATTTTTAGACGGCACTGTACTGTATATAGCCAACATGGATTAACCCTTACAGTATGTAGCTTATGTGACAGTCTGCATCTGATAGTGTTTGTGTGGAAACTGTAAAATCGCCTATGGAAGCAGCTTTCATCGCAGTGCTGGTGTTTTCAGTTCAGTCCCACTTGACCCTGATCTTTTGTTGTCGGTCCTCGCGCTGCAGGACGTCTTTACCATAACATCCATAATACATACGGACATAATTGCACTCAAATACCCTGCATACACAACATGTGCTGGAGTAATATTTTCCACACAGTGCATGCATACATCCATTCACGTTTTATTTGCACAAGCAGGCACTGACTGTGCGCTCATGCATATATACATATACAAGTGTTCAGCAGTCAGTTGGGGTGCTGTTGTTAGGCTGTGTTTTTTTTGTATGTTTTTGTGTGCACGCACACGTGGGTGGGCGGGTGACTGAGAGCAAACTGAGATGTTCCCAGTTTGTGTCACAGACAGAATCGCATGACCCAGTTCACTCCCTGTTGAAGTTGCAAGAACTCTGTAAAATAGAGCTGTGTGTGTGTGTGTGTGTGTGTGTGTGTGTGTGTGTGTGTGTGTGTGTGTGTGTGTGTGTGTGTGTGTGT
>JAQMYL010000015.1:13545871-13561990 GCA_030014365.1 Clarias pachynema | reverse complement strand
CTGGGGTTCGAACCCCCGACCTTCCGATCAGTAACCCAGTAACCCACAGCCTTAACCGACTGAGCCACCACTGCCCTGTGGAGCCCCAACCAAGTATTAAGTGCTGTACATGTTCATACTTTTCAGTAGTAACAACTATAACCTTTTTAAAGTAATATATTCAAATTTTCTGAGATACAAAATTTTGGATTTTCATAAGCTGTAAGCCGCCATAATCATCAAAATTAAAAGAAATGAACACTTGAAATAAATCAGTCTGTGTGTAATGAATTTTTTATAATATACGAGTTTCACTTTGTGAATTGAATTATCAATGATATTCTAGTTCATTGAGATGCGCTGTGTGTGTATATACTATATATAAATGTTCTGTTTTTTAGGGTTCGACCTGTTTCAGTCTTGAATGGTGAGTTAGGTATGTTTTGGGCGAACCATGTAACTCCATTGACTGTATATCGATAATGTAACTAAATAGACTGAAATGACCCGAGTCATTTAGACTACTAAAAAAAAGTCATTTGTAATTTACATGTATATGTTTTAGCTGTACTCCCACATATACATGTAATTTACATGTATATGTTTTAGCTGTACTCCCACACCCACAGAAGTCTGCAGTGCACAAAATGACTGCAGTATGAGGATGAAATGATTTCAGTGGTGCTGTTATTCCTAATTGTTTAGTCATTCTGTTGATGTACGATACTCGAGAGTCGATGCAGATGGAATAGCCAGTCATTAACCAAGGGCTTGTACGGCTACCACATGATGTTCCCAAGCCTGGTCTAATCATTACTTCACTTTAGCACATGGTGCAACTATTTTAATGCGGGTTTAAATGGGATCTAAAGATTTTAGGTAGTGCTTTTGTTTAGAAGTGCTTTTGCAGTGTAAATGCAACCAAGGGAATGGAGCAAAGCGCTCATTTTCTATGTTACCACACCATCGCCTTTTCATGCATTCACTGACACATTTTAGACACATTACATTCACATGTACCCTTTTTTTTTTAAATTAAATAAATAAAAACATTTGCCGCCAGGTGACTTGACAGAAAAAAGCAGTGCTTTAACTGGCACATCTGCACTTGAAAGGCAGACACAGAGAGATGGAAAGAGGAAAAGTGATAGAAAATGAGAGAAATGGTGTATTCAGCAAATCAGAGCTCCAGCGGCAGATGCAGACGCTCCCAGCAGTAAAGATGTAGCGACGAACGCACTTTATATACATAAGATAGCAGGCTGTCACAGCTGTCATTAAAACACTCTCTCAAGACACACCAGTGAGTCACAGGCAAGGAGAGAGTGACTGGGGCTGTTTGTTGTTTGTGTGTGTGTGTGTGTGTCTGTGTGTGTGAGAGATAAAACTGAAGCGGTTGGGTTAGAGCTGGCAGGCATTTGGCTGGCCTTCCTCTCAACGCACGTCTACTCTTTACAGTCTAATAAATAGACAATTGTCTTTGCCACACTTGTCCCTACTGTGTGTGTGCGTGTGCATTCTCTTTCTACTGTCCTCATTTCTGTATTTCCCTGCATCTCGCATTTCTGGATCTCTTCTCAAAGTTCACGTTTTTATTTACTTTGCTCCATCCTCTTTCCTTCATACCCATCCAGTGTCATGACTTTCTGTTGTCTCCTCTATATCCAAACCTCTCTCTCTCTCTCTCTCTCTCTCTGTTCATTTTTCTTTTCCTTTCTCACCCTGACTTCTCTCTCTGCCCTAGCCCTCCACCTCACCCATCCTCCGTCTCTCTATCTCTGCTTGGCTGCCCACACAACCCTCTCTGTGACATTGATCAAACACACACACAGTCTTGCTTTTCTTTTCTTTATTTTTCCACACACTCTCCAATTTCCTCAATGTGACAGTGGCACAAGTGAGATTTTAGGATTCTAAGCCATAAACAACAAATGCGTCTAAGCAAACTGTAAACTTTTTTTTTTTTTTCACATTCTTTAAATATAATCTATCAATCAGTCAACATATATTTATATAGCACCTTACAGCAACCTCAGTTAGTAATGTATATTACACTTTTAACAACAGAATAAAGGGCCTGCGAATGCTTTTGTAGGCCAAACAGAAATACCCGTTCAGATTCACGTCTTGTTAGTAATACTGAT
Source organism: Clarias pachynema (assembly GCA_030014365.1). Lineage (NCBI taxonomy): Eukaryota > Metazoa > Chordata > Actinopteri > Siluriformes > Clariidae > Clarias > Clarias pachynema. The sequence goes on along the minus strand of JAQMYL010000015.1, from coordinate 13,559,867 downwards.
GTTCTTTGCTCACGTACACATGTTAATAAAGGCTGATTTACATTTAGTACCACCTACAATACTTCATGAAAGGCAAGTTCTCATAGAGCAGAAAATGTTAACGATAATAGGTTTAATCTGTTAAAGAAGTGTGTTGTCAGTCTTATTTTGCAGCCCCCTGACTACCACACATGCACACATTACTCTTCCTTATACTTTTATATATTCATTAATGATGTATAATTTTATATACATCATAAAGGAATAACTAGTCTTATTTATTTTAATGTTCGCTTTTGGATTTCCCTCTTGCAAGTTATTTATACAAGTTGACTGAGATACTGCGAATGAGTTATTTCAACCGAACACCCTAATATACGTACATACTGTAGATGAGATTAAAAACATTAACATTACAAATAAAATAGGTTTCTGGGTCTCCTTTCGCCACCAAGGTGGCTCTGGTTTCCTCTCAGCATGGCTTCACCGTGAGTGTCTGGCACCAGGATGTTGGCAGTGGAGCTTTTGGTTGCCGTGGGTTATGTGACGCATCCCATGGGTGCTTGATCAGATTGAGATCTGGGGAGTTTGGAGGCCAACAAACTTGAACTCTGGTTGTTCTGGTGCCTTTTTGTCGTGGCCATCATTGACCTTGTTTGTGCTGCATTGGGTTTTCTGTGGGATCCGAGCAGATGGGCTGACCTTTGCTCCCCACAGGCATGAGTGCTCATGATCCTGTCACGTGTGCTAGTATATACTAGAGTTGAATGTTGTTAGTGTCTATGTTACAGAATCTTACCAGGTACACAATTCTAAGCCTATTCATCATAATTCTCATTAGTCAGTTCCATTAAGCGTATATTTACATCATCACAGGTGTTCTTGTGGGATATAAGCTAAGTAGAGTTTTAAACATACCACACTTCTAGTGTTAATGCTCAAGCAAGCAATTCACAAATAAATCATGGCAAGTACTGCAATGAAATCTAGTTATTGATCCTAATCAACAAGCTAAAGGTGATAGCGGTGAAGAACAACCCCTAAGATAGAATAAGACAGAAACCTTGTGAAGAATGAGACCGAAATCATTTTTGTTTCTGTGATACCAGATGGTAAGAGTTTAACACTTGTGAAGTTGTGATGAATTAAATGATCAGAGTACCCCGGTCTTATACAGTAGAAGAAAACCAGACAGTACTACTTGTGTTGAAAATCTCCACGGAAAGGCATAGAGGAAAACGCAGGTCTCAGGGGGATTCAGGTGGAGGTATTTACTGTGTCAGGAAATTAGATTGTACATGCCAGTATCCCCGAGCAGGAAGAACCACAGCAGGAGGAGTGTATTAAGGCTTCATTAACTAATTCGCATCATACAACCATACCCTCTGCACCTCACTGTGCAACACACATGCTCTAGGATTTTCTCTCACACCTGTACATGCGCACACATTTACACATACAGGACTGTATATAGTTGAAATCACTGCTCTACAGTGCCCTCTACAGGCAGCATTGTTGTTCTTCTACTGTACTTTTAGAATGGACCGGAGGAAGCCATAACTGCTATAGACTTCAATATAAACATTGAGTTTTTTTTTTTTAATGCCACATTTTATTGTGCATCCTAACCAGAAAATGGTTGCTTTTTTTGTTGTTGCCAAAAACGCCCTCCATTAGTCTAATGCTTGTGTCAAATGGGTTGAAATTGTGTAAACTATCTTTGCAGATGATTCATCTTCAGAAAGTGGGAGCGGCAACGGCATCCACAGCATGACTCCCCCGTCTATGGGTGTGGTCTCTGTGAGTGACGGAACAGCAGCTGGACCGGTGAATGTGTCGTATAGTCAGGTGAACGGGAACAGGACAGCTGTGCCACTGGACTTCAGCACTACTTCATCGTCATCCTCAGAAGAACAGCAACCGGTGAACCTGAGAGAGCGAATGAGTCAGACCCTGCCCACTGCCGCAGCCATGCTGGCCACGTTCAACCCCGAGCACTCTGAGGAGTTTCGTCGAAAATATCACAAACCACCACTGGCCTCAGAGCTGCGTCTCGACCGAGACATCAGGGACTACGCCAACAAGGTCCACACACATGCTAATATGCACATACACCAACTTCTTGTTGTATTCAGTTATTTTAAAGGAGTAACATATGATATACTGTATATGTATGTGTTGATTTTCAGAAAACCCAAAATAAATTTGTGCTTCGAATGTTTGGGGGTTTCTTCTATTAAAGATGTATGGTGTACAATCAAAAAAGATTAAAGAAACTCTGATCAAAGATATCTTAAAAACCCCAATATTGTCATGACGTTCATGTTTACAATGAGTGTATGTAAACTCGCCACTCTGTAAATGATTGGAGGAAAAAAAAACAACCCTGAGTGAACATGACCTGACAATGCACAGACCTTAAGCGCTTACCTTGAGTAAAAGAATTGTGTGTGTGTGTGTGTGTGTGTGTGTGTGTGTGTGTGTGTGTGTGTGTAGTCTCCTCAGTATGGTTCAGGAAGCTATGACTCAATCAAAGTGGAGATGTGTGCTGAGGACCTGACAGTCAGTCGCACTCAGGCTGCCGATGACGACGACGACGATCACGATGACCACGATGACAGCGATAAGATCAATGACACCGAAGGAGTGGATCCGGAGAGGCTGAAGGCATTCAATGTGTGTAAATTGCCTCTGATTAAACTTGCACAGTATTGAAAGTTTACATATCAGCATACATTTGAATGTGTGCCTCGTTCCGCTTTTGCATTAGATGTTTGTACGACTGTTTGTCGATGAGAACCTGGACCGCATGGTGCCCATCTCCAAGCAGCCGAAAGAGAAAATACAAGCCATCATCGAATCCTGCAGCCGCCAGTTCCCAGAGTTCCAGGAGCGTGCACGCAAGCGTATCCGCACCTACCTCAAATCCTGCCGGCGCATGAAGAAGAACGGCATGGAGGTACAGTCTTACACTGACGCACACCAATAAACGATCATAAGAGCAATATTAATATATAATGATGATATATTTTTATGGTCCTGGTGTCTATATAATGTGGCGCAGCAATCAGAGTGGCAGCTCTTTCTAATTACCAAATACTGACCCCTTGTGGTCATTATACATACTTGCACAACATACACGGTGGATGTTTTTGTCACTTAACCCTGTGGTAAAGTAAGCAGAATAAAATCATCGTCTTTTGTTGTTTGAGTGGTGTGATGATTTTTTTTTTTTTTCATTTAACTTATTATTCATGTAAATGTGTGTATGTTGAATCAGACCCGGCCTACGCCACCACACCTGACCTCAGCGATGGCAGAGAACATTTTAGCTGCTGCTTGTGAGAGCGAAACGAGAAACGCTGCCAAGAGGATGCGGATGGACGTCTACCAAACACACGTCAGTAACCCTGTGTGTGTGTGTGTGTGTGTGTGTGTGTGTGTGTGTGTGTGTGTGTGTGTGTGTGTGTGTGTGTGTGTTGTATTAAGCTGTAATATAGTGCTAATGGGTTAGATTAAAGAAGCCACAAATATCTGACTCAAATATGAGTTAGACACTTTAATAAATTAATATGAAGGTTTATTGAGTTGCACAATGGATTTTATTAATGTAATGTTTAATGAATGTGAACATGAACTGTAGAATTTGAACGGTTTCGTGAAATGTCTTAAACTGCCAGGCAGAAGATTGTACGGTTCAACCATGACTCTGCTGACCCTGAACAATCCTCAGAAATGAACGTACTATCAACTGCATCAGCTGTTGTTTAACATGCAGTGTGAGGATTGCAGTAAACTGCCCGAACCATCTCCATTGGAGTTGCAAATCGCCGATCTTTCATCGCAGTAACTGGACACTCAGTCATGACCTGATTTTCCAAAATGTATTGCGTAGATGCTTTATCACTCGTTGATAGATACTTCATTGAATTAAAAATAATGTTGTATAGGGACAGTGTTTGGCTTTAAAACAGTCGTAGAAGTGGGATCTTCAGGAACCCTGCCAGTAGGATGAGACCACCTCTGCCTTTAAAGCGTTTCTGCTCCTCTGAAATTTACATAGAGACATAATGATAACTCCTAGCAATGTCAGTGTAGGTCATTTCTTTCTGCCTACATACAGTACTGCGATGCAAATTTATCAAAAAAAAAGTATGTCCTGCACGACTTATATCACCATTTGATACATAGGCTAATTTTGACTAACATACACTACAGCCAATTAGCGGGACTTATTTAAAAGTATCAGAACCGCAGAGACGTTTGATCATCTCTGGTAGAGGAAAAATGCCAGGGAATTGAAGTGGTTTGACTGACAGGAGAAACACCGTCTGGTTGCTTCTGTCATGAGACGCTCTGTCTGCAGCTGACACGCAAGGAATAAAGCCGTAATTACTGGCTCGTCCCAACATGATTGATGGGGACGAGAAAAACATTGGCAGGGGATAGCCACATCTCTTATTACTCATTTGATTAATGATAGATGAGAGAAAAAAAGGATTTCTGTGATTCTTTTTATTAAACTTTTTTAATTGACTTTGTGTAAGAGTCTGGTGTAATAGAGAACGATGAGGGAAAATGTAATAAAGTGATTACGTGTTTGAAAAATGTTTCTCCTTTCCCTCAGGAGGATCAGATAGCTCTGGAGAAATCTGTCTCTCGTGAACCGGTGCCTCTGACCCACTCCGCATATTCTCTGGCAGCGTCTGCTTACTCCCAGGACCAGCTGTACATCAACGGAGGCCTTGGGTACAACTACCGTGCTTTCGCTGGCCTGGCAGGCAGCATGCAGCACCCGGTCTCTCTCACCACCCCTGCTGCCCAGACCAACGGTGAGAATGAGACGGCACTCATACAGCAGCAAGATTCTTCTTCTTCTTTTTTTCTAGTCTAAATTGTATAAACTCATTGCGTCCTCTTTCAACTCTGTTTTTATAGGACCTACCGATCTTAGTATGAAGTCCCTGGCTTCAAACTCGTCTACGTCAAGCACCAATAGTCTCGGGCGGAGTGGAGGAGGAGGAGGAGGAGGAGGAGGAGGAACCTCCGCTCAGCTCAGCCATACAGAAGTGACAGCAGTGCGTCAGCTGATCGCTGGCTACCGCGAATCGGCAGCCTTCTTACTCCGCTCGGCCGACGAGCTGGAAAACCTCATACTACAACAGAACTGAGCTGTACACTGTCCCTCTCTTCTCATCACCACTTTCTGTCTCTCTCAGTCTGCCTTTATCTTTAACTCTCGCTCCATCTCCTCAGGTCTCTATTTGCTAGCCTCACTCTTTCTGCACCGTCATTTGTCATCCTCAGAGGCGTGTACACAGGAGTGATGATGAAGCGTTGATCGGTATGCTGGCACATTCAGATCGTTTGCAAAGCGAAACAAAGGAAAGGGGGCTGATGAAGACGGGAGCATGCTGCAGTGCTGCACTGAAGAAGAAAACACTGTTCTGATGGATGGCTGGCCGGCCTTGTGAATCACACACCTCTCCACCTCCATGCCCTTAAATCCATTTACTAAAATCATTTTTTTTTCTTTATACCACCTGCTTTCTAGAGCCACTAATTTGCTGATTTTAGTTCTCTTGGTTTTCAATCGACTTTTCAACAGGAGGCACCGCGTAGTGCCAGTCCTCCTGTTTCTTACTAAATGAAGACATGCTTGAGTTAAGTTGAAGGAAGATGCCTAAAAAAATGAAAAGAAACAAACAAGACCTTTACATTCGCTGTACATAAATGCGCTCTGTTCTAAAGCACTTTTTTTTCCACTCGATCTGACCTCTGCTCCCTAACACTGCTTTTGCTGTAGGGAGAAAATTGTATATCTTATGCATACAAATACAGGTGGAGCTCACCTGGAAATACCTCAGCCTGTCCAAATCCTTTTGTGTCCCAGCTCCTGTTTTTCTGTCCGAGGGAGAGGAATCACTCCTTCTACCACTACCTTATGCGTCCAGTGCCTCTCCAGGATCTATAAGAGGGCATGCATATGGGACATGAGCTCGGTTTGATTCTATGGTTATTTATTCATTAGTTTTCCTTCTATAATGTACTATACATATTCGATTCATCAGAAAGTATTGATCACAGAAATACACTGAAATGAAATACACTGGAACTGGAGGATTAGACTTAATGAAGTGTTTTGATCAGGTAAAGATTTCTGCTTTAACGATCAGGTCTTTTCGGGCCTCTCGCAGCATTCCAAACGATGGATGCCAACTCTGTACTCCATTACCTTTTTTTTTTTTTTTTTAAGCCATTCTTCTGAAGTCACCTCGTCTTTCATGCACATGTCTGGAGCAATGGAGGGAGAGTGATGAAGGGATGGAAGAAGGATCTGTTAGTCTTTTTTTGTCTGTTGACTTTTTCCTCAAAGGCCATTAATTCCACTCTGCTGCTAAGGACTTGGACTTTACGCCACAGACCTGAAACCTCAAGCCTCCTGCACAACCAGAGCACCTCAACCTGTAAAAAAAAAAAAAAAGAAGAAGAAGAAAGAAAAAAAATAATAAAGACCAACAAAAAAAAAAAACAACAAAAAAAAAAAAAAAAAAACACCAACAAAGTGCAAAAAAAAAAAAAAAAAAAACGGTCCTGATGGAGAAGTTGATTTGAATGCTCAGTAAGAGAGAATACTGCCATACTAGTTTCCTGCATTCTCATCTTGTTAGTTATATGCATTATCACCGTGGGTTGTATTTGCTTTGCAGCTGCAACTCTTTTTGGTTCTTTTTTTAAAATTTAGACGCTTTATTTTGTGCTTAGTTTCAGAGATCAGTAGAAATCGGTTCCTCTGTCTGTGATATGAGAGCTTTCGCATGCACAGGTGGAGGGAGTCTCTGAGGAACTGAATCTTTAAAGAGAAGAGAAAATGCAAGCTGTTTTTGTTAGTGAGTTAGGCTTGTGTAGGTGCTGACTGACTGGTGTGTCACTGTAATTTGCTCCTCTTTGCACACTGCGGCAGTGCTGTGTCACAGCTCGAGGTTGCACTGACAGTGGGGAGCAAGAGGAAGATTATTGCAATGCAAACGATAATCAAATGCGTTCCTGGTCCTAAAAGAGAGAGTTTTGTGCATAGATGCTGAACCAAGACGTGTAATGAGGAGCAGTCACAAGCACTAAAGTCAATTTCCATGCTCTGTTCTTAGTGGGATCCTGTAGCATTGAGAATAGGCAAATGAGGTAATGGCAGTATAATGTATAATTGATCTTCAGTGAAGTATGTGTAAGATCTACAAGTTTTACATTGTGCTTTCTGCCTAGATACATTCATTACAAGTATCTTGTTGTAGTACCGTGATCTCCAGTTGGCTCCAACCAATATAAATACGGGAAATACTGCATGTCTTATATGTGTTACTTTATGCTAGTCTGGACAGATCTGCGCATTTTAACTTTCCCTTAATTATCGGTAGTGACAAGGATGAGGAAATATGCAAAATGACCAGTCCTCTCCTCACTGTGCTCTTGTCTTACTGTGGCTGTTTTGGTTTTTTATTTAATATCACCTTCATTCTTAAGGGATCCATTCATTTCGCTGTTTAAGCGAATGCTTTGATACATTTTTTTCTTTCTGCTCATTTACATAATTTAAGGGAAGAGCTGTGTTCATGTCCTCGGTTTTTTTTTTCCCTTCGTTTTTTTTTTTTATCAAAAAAAAAAAAAAAAGTCTTGTGTTGCAGTTCACCAATTTGGATTAACGTTGGTGATGTTGCTGTTAAAAGAAATCTCTGATGTTTTAGGTAAAAAGACAGTGATCTTTGTTAATATTGTTTACTTTTGCTTAATATTTCTCTCTCCTTATCTGCACAGTCCTTACGCTAAAGCACTAGAGACTGATTAATATAAAGGCTGGGTACGAGGACTGATGCTTCACTCTCTTCTGTCTGTCTCCGTCTGTCTCTCTTTTGCTCCTGCTGATTCGAAGTGATGGAGGGATGGGTGCTGCTGCTTATTAAAACCACTCAAACACTGCTGAATTTAGACTAACCTCACATGCCACCAAGTTCTGCTCCGGTTGCTTGAAATTTGAGATTTGTGACAATTCTATGTACATTTGTAACATAGGCAATGGACCATTAACGTTATTTGTGGAAAGGTGGTGAATTATTAAGGGAAATAAAAGGCACGCTCATTCACTCATCTGGATATTTGCTCCCTTCAGCTCCCTCATGGACACAAACTTTATGGATACAAACTGTAAAAACAAGGCAAACGACAATCTTGGAAAAGGTGTAGTCCGGTTCGATTTCCCTTCACCGTGTGCGGCCATTGTTTACAGTGCGGTATGGGAGAACGTGGGGTGATTTAGCCATAATCTGAGCATCTCTGACATCTTGGACGTCTGGCCCTTCTCACTACCTGTGGAGGACTTCTAGTGGCCCACTGTCGACACCTTCTTATATGATTTCTATTTTTATTATAATTGTCATGATTGCAGTTATTATTTTTTAATTCTTTTTGTATTACAAAGTGGTCTTTCTACAACTGTTTTGTACAACACCATCACAAGTGAAGTTTTGTCTATACATTCCAAGGAAGGATGTCAATATATACGAAGCAGTCATGTGGACCCAAGTCATCACACATGTACGAAGGACAGCCCACCTAAGTGCTCTATACTACTTATTAAAAAAAAATCCAATCAGAAAAAAATTGCTCAAACTAGAGGCTTTCAGACAAAACAACAAGCGTGCACTACGATGTACATTTCCCATAGTGAGCTTGGGTCACCTGGTGCGGCTTCATTCGCTTACGGCCCTGCGAAGGCAAAGTGTGTTTACTTTGTAAATAAGTTGCTGATAGCACTGGTGTTAAAGGTTTTCATGTTGGTACATTTTCATATAAAAAGTATTACCACCCCAACTTTATACCTCATACTGTGTATCCATAATTATCCAACATGCTTCAAAAAAAAAAAAAAAAAAAACATGGGTCAGTTTCAGGTTTCTGCACTTTGCCTTTGACCTACTGAGTTTATCGAGATTAGCACTTCATTTGTTCAGCTACTATGGATGTCCATTGTGAGTGAGTGTACATATTAAACCCACAGTTTGCATACTTATGATATGAATATGCTACTTAGCCGCTAGGGCTTTCAAGCTTTGTTTTATTCCATAGCTTGGATTTGGCGTACACACGCACGCAGACAGCCAGGTTGTATTTGATCTGACTACATGCCATATAATTTTTCAAGGCACATTCAAACCATCTTGGCATGTATGGATTAAATGCACACACTCACATGTACAGATTTGTGCTTTGGTTCCGGCTGTGTACTCTAGTTACAGTAGCTGCTGAACTACACATATTAACATTGGCCTGTTTGGGGCTGATGTAGAGCTCAGCAAAAATGTGAGGAGGAAAAAAAGATATTTTTCTACTGCAGTGGTGTACATACAGTCAAATCATCCAGGTTTCCCCTTAGCGATCGGTCCTCTATAATTTGTTGGTGCTTTAAATTTGTGTTGCTTCGTTCTTCTGTTTAACTGTTAAATTCAGCTCTGCTTTGGAGATGTACTTTAAACCAATGGAAAACGCTCTTTCTCTCTCTCCCTCCCCTCTTCATTTTGGACTCAGTGGAAGTGTGATGTTTACATGTACAGATTTTTGAAATTCTCAGTTTTTTCTCTATTATTTGCTCATTCTTCATTTTTGTTTAAAAACATTTTTTGTCCTGTTCTCATACAGTGCTTAATTGAACCTGATTTCTCAATTGAAAGAAAATGGAAATATGTCAGAGTAAGGTTTGTGTTAATTTCAGCAGCGCTTATAAAAGTGAGTCCTATTTTGCTTTGCTCTGATCCGATCCCGCTTTCAAACTGCTGACAACAGGAAGACAAAATGAAGGCTCACTGTAAAACGATCCTCTGTTCTGACTGCAAGCCAGTACACGGCAGTCCATTTCTTTGCAATTAAAAGCCATTTCCATGCCCTTCACTGGGCTCGCAACAAGTATTAAATTACAAAAAACAGACTGAAAACCTCAGGTAAATGATGACTATTTATGTAATTGTAAGTCTTACTGGCAGCCCATTTCCCTCTTTAATACCACGTAAATTATATGAATGATTCTTTTTTTTTATATATATTTATTGTGTTCTGTATAACAGTTGGAACCCTTTTCACTACATGTGATTAAATATTTTAATTCTTTTGAAATATATATGTGAAGAAGCTGAAAGATAAAAAAAAAAAAAATTTAAAAAAAGATTTCTGTTTGTTTAATAAGAAACAGCATGGGTGACTCCTTACATATCACTTTGATTAAAGAAAACCAATGATTTAAAATGATGCTTTCTCCAAGTGGGTTGTCACTGCTGAGGTTTAAAAAATGTCTTCAAACATGACATTGTGACTTTATTTTTCTCCCCTACCAAGCTGTTTGTCTGAAAGCTAAATATGCTAATAAAATTGTGTGCTATATATCCAGCTGCCCGAGAACGTTTGATTTGTTGAGCAGAGTCTCTGTAGAAATTGCCACTGCTGTCATAAAATCATAAAATGCTCCAGTAAGGTCAAAATTCAGGCTGATAAGAAGGCTATGAAGGATATGAAACTTTTTTTGCTCAAATTGCACGTGTTGGTAGAGTAGCTCTTTTTCTATACAAAGGCACACGTACTGTAATACTCAACACCATCATTTAACCAAACTCTGGAATCCTCTTTAAAAACTCCCATTGTTGCAGTTGATGCAGATAGATGATGTTCAAAGAAGGAGAAACCAGCATTGAAGACAAATCAATGGAGGCTGTCACATACTACTTTTGTATATTAATATGAAAGAGTTTCTTTTACTAACTTGTGCAATTTGAACGACCTTTTTCTAATTTCTATTACTATGCCCCAGAATTAGTCCCAACATTTGCATTAGTAATAATTTAGGTTGCATTTGGTGAGTGCAGATACACAGCATCAGTAAGTCGATTTTCCTGCCAAACACTTGGAAGGTGAGCTCTTCACTAGATTGCCATGGAAAATGTTTAATCAGACATTAATGCATACAGTCTCTGAAGAAAAATTAAAAAATATATGTAGAAACACTTAAGGATTCCTGAAACTCAATAATTTGATTATATTGATTTATACATTTAATAGGAAAAAATTAAATCTACAATTACATACAACGTGCTGATTTTAACCTTCCATTAATTAAAAATAATGAAAGAATCCCACCAATTGTCAAAATATTCAGGGTGGCCAAAATTTATTTTCCTTGTATAGAATTTAATTTTTTTAATGGCTTTAAAACCTACAATAGAAGATTGAATTTGAACCAGACAACACCACTCAACCTATCAGTCTCAGTATCGAACTGGAACAATCAAAGGGGAATCAGTAAGGGTGGAAATCATCTGTGTGTGTGTAACATCGTAGTATCTGATACAATAAGGAATGTTCAGTGTTCTTGTCTTAAGCGTCTACACAAGTGCCATAAAGTCAGACGCTTTCAAATTGTGCATTTGCTGTAAATTATACTATTTAAAATACATATTTTGTCTGTGGATCCAGACTTGTACAAAAAGATTAAACGTTTTAAAACGTTTTTAATCTGTGTTGTGAAAAAGAACCACTTAGATATCCTTTAACTGATTTTTCTCAGAATGTGGAATATACCAAAAAAAAAAAAAAAAAAAGCAAGGGAGGAAATTAAGTTGATAAATGCAAAAAAAAATAAAAAATGCTGAGAGAAATTGGTGTAATATTTTTGGTAGATAAATATTTTGCTATACGACACAGTAGAATAGGAGATAAATATTTCTGTTGATTATTAGTTCTTTATTGTAGTGTAATAAGCTTCAGTGTAGGCTTCCTGTTGGCTTACATTAACGGTCAGTCAGAAAGGAAAAACGAAGTGGAATTACAATAATACAATGTGCTGAAACTAATATAATAGAAGGCACACAAAAAACATCAGTTCGTGCATATGCAGAATCCAAACACAAGCGCCTTTAACAAACACACACGCACACACACACACACACACACCTAGCAAAAACATTCTTTAGGGAAAAAAGGGAAATCAGCTTGACCCAGGTGTTCGGCACACAGCACGGCTGACCGAGAGCGGAACAGAGAACCGCACACACACACACACACACACACACACACCGGGTTTGTTCCTGAGAAAACACACCGGATGCTGCGCACTATCATCATCATCATCATCCTCATCATCGCCAGCGGCGGGAGTGATGATGCGGGTGAAAGGCGATATCCCTTCGCGCAGGATGGTCTTAGCGGCGCTTGAACTCCATTCCTGTCTCCTCGGCTGTGCGTCTCGTGCAGCTCGCGCGCGGCGCTATGTTTCCGCGTTTCCAAAGCGCGCTCGTTTTTGCGCCACTGATCCATCCCTACACCAAACCGGTTTCACCTGATTCTCCGCTCCGCCAGCTCGCACAGCGCTGACTTACATTACATAAAGTAGGCGAGGGACATCTTGAAGAGCTGTAATCTTAACGAGCCTTAATGAAGAGGGAGGACGCGCGGGATCGGTGATCGCACGCGCGCCCGGTCTGCGGTTTATTGTGCTCGCGTGACTGTGAGTGGTTGGAGCGCGGCGTCGGGACCAGGGTGGAGGGAGAGGGAGGGGCGGGGGGGACAGGAAGACAGCGGGGGGAATGGAGGTGTGCTGCCGAGCCTGCATGCCCTGTCTAAACCGCCTGTGGAACTGGGTTTGGCCTGAACCGAGCTACCCGAGCGTCACTCCGGCGGCAGAAATCCGCACGGTGTCGGGGGACCTGCGCGTGCCGCAGCCCAAGAAGCGGCCTGCGCAGCTCTACGCCGCCCTGTACGACTTCGAAGCCCGCAGCGAGGAGGAGCTCTCGGTCAAAGAGGGAGACAAGCTGTCGGTAATCGAGAAGCGAGGGCATTATGTGCTGGCCAAAAAGCTCACAGGAAGCCTGGAGTCCGGCCTGGTGCCGGCCAACTACGTCGCGCTGCTGCAGGACGAATTTGCTAAATACAAGTAAGTGAGCAAAAATATTACAGCATGGAGGCTCTGCTGCTACCCCTAGTGCTCACACACAACCTGCTCAGTGGGGAGTGACACACACTAAAATAGTTCTAATTACAATATAAATAGCAGCTCAATGACAACTTCTTTCTATTTTAAATGTATTCTTTTATTTATTTATTTTTATTTCCTACATTTCAATGATTTTGTCTTTATTTTCTTCCATCAAAATTTCACAATTAAAAAAAAAAAAAAAAAAAGAAGTGATTGGTTTTAGCATTGAATTTCATTGCAACGAGCTTCCCCAGGATCATGATCAAAATCAGAAGAGTTGAGGGGGAAAAAAAACACAAACTACCTGAAATCACCTAAGGAACACTTTCATTTCTCCCCTACAGCCTACAGTCCTGTCATTTGAATAGTCACGCAATACAAATGAACGTTCAGTGTTTGCTTTGTTATCTTAAGCAGAACAATAGAGTGCAGATGCAGAAGTAGTCAGGTACCAGGCAGGCTGATATGACACACACACACATGCTTGAAACCTGTTACAATTACACCGAAACCATGCAACGTCACCGTATACACAACAAGAGAGTGTACATGTGACCTCACCCATGCTTATTTTGGTGTTATGGTTCCCAGGCTTTGTTTGTCCTGAAAACTGTGCAGGTAGGAGCTCTGAGAAATTCTTCTGATCCAGAGTGCTATAGTAAAGAATAGCATGTACTGTAAGTACAGTATACATTATAAGATAAACACAATAGTAAAATATACAATATAAGGTAAATTATTAATTATAGATGAAGAAGCAGAAGAGGCATACTTGATTTGCTTAAGCAGCAGGATATTACTCTATATTATACTGTAATATACACCGCTCAACTATTCATTCATTCATTCATTCATTCATTTCATTTTCTTTTGAAAATAAATGAAAGGGAGCAGAAAGAAGATAAACTTATAATATCTGCCCCTAATCAACATAAAACAAGTTACAATTCCAATAAGGTGCGCTTAAACACATATAACTTTGCAACACATATACAATGTCATAAATCA
>JAQMYL010000015.1:13532152-13544913 GCA_030014365.1 Clarias pachynema | reverse complement strand
AGAGAGAGAGAGAGAGAGAGAGAGAGAGAGAGAGTACTATTAATCCCAAAAACAACTTTTAAATGACTGAATAGAAAAGAATCAAGGTTTTGGAATGACCTAGTCAAAGTCCAAGACCTTAACCAAATTGAAATGCTGTGGTGGACCTTAACAGAGCTGTGCAAATAAGAAATTCCTAAAAGGCTCAAAGAACTTCAAATGTTGGAAAGAAGAATGGACCAAAACAATATGACAGACTGATAAAGTCTTAAAGAAAACGAATAGTTTAAATGATTGCTTCTAAAGGTGGATGTACAAGCTACTTAGTATTGTGTGCATGATTTTTTAAAAAAATTATTCATTCTTGTTAAATAAATAATACCACAGTGAAAATAAATTAAATGTTGTCATTTCTCTGAGGTTGTTTTTGCTTATTTTGGTTGTTTTGAGATTTTACATTATCATTGCTAATCAGTGTTAGTGTGTTAATGTTATGGTTAATTAATGTCCATATTTCAAATAATATAATTCATCTGAATATGCTTGTGTTTTGTTTTTGTCTGTATCAGATGGTACTATGGGAACATAAACAGACAGAAAGCTGAGAAGCTGCTTTTAGCTCCACAAAATAAAACAGGTTCCTTCCTGGTTCGAATCAGTGAAAGTCACAGTGATGAATACACCATATCAGGTGAGACAGCTGTAATATTTACCCTCCACCCTGATCCCTGCGTTGCATGCTCTCACTCACTTCCTTTCTTGGAAGTGGTAGTGTTTTATTATGAGTAATGTCTACACCTTCTTCATCTATTTCTTCTTTTTCTACTTCTGCTCTTCTTGTTCCCTCGTTTTCTGATGAACAATAGCCCAGTCTTTGCCTCTGCAGTTGTCTTAGTGTTTTCTATTTCAGCCACCCACCAATTCTTTATTTTTCTGTATGCATTTTCTTACACCTCATCGGTCAGCTTGCACATCTTACTGAGTTAGCAGTTCTGTTCCTGTGTTGGAGGGCAGCAGAGCTGCATTTATCTTCACCATCCTCATAGCAAAATGTTTGCATTAGACCAAATTGTGCATGATTTCTTTTTTTTTTTTTTTTTTTAAATAAGTGCTGAATGCTGCTTTTATTGGTTGAAAATGATTATATGACTAAGCTTCAGAGAATCAGTTTGAGGTAGACCTTTCTTATTAAATTATTTATTTTTTCTTAATCAAAAGTGCAAAAATCCCATTTCAGTGTTGTGTAGTATCTTAAGCAATCCAAAAGAAATCATGCATACATCATCTAACAAATTTACTGCTTGTTTCACAGCCAGGAGTGAAACCAATGTCTTCCATTTCCGTATTCAGCGCTCTTCCGTTGGTGCTTACTTCGTGTCTGATAAGATCTCCTTTGCCACTTTGGATGAGCTTATCAGATACTACCAGAACAACCCCAAGATCCTGGGGTGCCCCCTGGACCAACCATGCGTACAGCAGGTAAGATACTTCCATTTTTATCAAAATAGCATGAGTTCTACTTGGTTGTAGAATATACATATATATTAAAAAGGAAAGTCTTCTTTTTCCTACTGAATCCTATTACAGAGATCTTCTATTTAACAAAGGCTACAAAGTTATAAAACCCTTAATTCTTATGTGTCTATGAAACATTTTTAAATGCTTTGAAATTTTATATATTTATACCACTTATGCTCAAGTCAACCCTAAAAAGCTTTGATGAAATCTTTATCCTTTACACGCTATTCCTTTATTCTTTTTCTTGGTGTCGGGCTTCAACGTGACTTTACACTCTTCTCCATCCTGGAAAGGTACAAAGTCACATTTCACTAATTAATATTACAGTAGTATTTCATTACACATTTATAAAGGTGTTATTCACTGTCTTATTTGCTTAAATCATGTTTCAATCAGTAGTTGCAGGTAATGCCTTTTCTGACTGAATATCATTTGATATGTTTTTTTCCCCACAGTTAATTTTACATAATTTTTCTCAGATCCTTATTATTTATAATTCATTGCTTTGGTATGTTGACATGCTATAGACATAGGAGAAGTGTATTACCTCCAAACCAAGTGTAAAGTAGCTGTTGACTTTTTTTTTGTGCATATTATGTCCTAAATTAAAATGAGTATTTTGATTGCATTTCATGATGTGCATTGTTGAGATTTCTTTGAATTAGCGTAAATATGTCAGTTTCTCAATATCATTTTGATGTCTTGATCTATTAATGATACATATACACAGAAGCATAAAAACAGTTATTGCATATTCAGTAGGGTACAAATGAAAATTGCTGTATCAGGTTTGATGCCACATCACAAGTTATTTTGAAAGTAGGACTGTTTTCTCTCATTGAGATGGCCTCTTGGCATTACGATTTCATTTCCACATTATACAAAAGGTAAAAATGTTATCTATGTTATAGTTTTAATAAATCAAGTTTTATAAATGTTTATTTATATTCAGCATTTCTATGCACAGAAGTCATATTGAAGGCCTTGTAGGTGAGCGAGAAGTAAGGTGATCTCCATTTACTTGTGTGTGTGTGTGTGTGTGTGTGTGTGTGTGTGTGTGTGTGTGTGTGTGTATACAGAGGGAGCTGTTTGACATGGAGCCATGGGAGAGGCCGAGAGAAGAGTTTAAACTGGTCAAGAAACTAGGGGAGGGGCATTTTGGCGAGGTATGGGAAGCTGTATGGACTACTAAGGACAAGAAAGTGGCCATTAAAATGTTGAAACAAGGTTAGTTTTTTTTTAGTTGCACATCAAGCCACTCTTATCTTTACAACTCTTTTCAGGGAACTTCATGTTGTGTAGTGAAAAAACAAACTAGTCATGCTGCAGTGATCTGAATAACATTTGCATGTATTGACGTGGTATCCACCTACAAGTGACATTATGAAAAGAGCAGTGATATACATATGTAAGTTGCTTAGGTTCATTCATTCATTCATTCATTCATTCATTTATTTCCATGAACTGCTTTATCATGGTTAGGGTTGTGGTGGACCCAGAGCCTATCCCAGGAACACGGTGCAAAGGAGGAATAAACCCTGGACAAAATGTCAGCACCACCACCACAACACCATCACATACTCATCCCCACCTAAAAAAATTGACAATTGACAATTCATCTTCTGGCAGGTAATTTGGGATAAAATCATGAAGGAACATCTGCCCAGGGAAGTTTCTGGTCCTGAAGTAATAAAGTCTTCTGTTTTCTTGGTTTTCATCATTGTCGCCTTTCATGGATGAGATCAGAATGATGACTGCCTGTTGCCCTTATGTAAAATAATCAATGGGAAAATCTTCAGGCCACTACATTCACATGTTTGTGTCTAGCTGACACATTTCTTGTGTGTATATCTGTGCTAATGTTAGTTTGAAGACCTTGGGCTACTGACTGAAAGTTGTTCCTAATCCTAGATCTACAATCTAGGCCTGTAGAACAGAAGTCTGGTTTTGAGACATTGACTTGGATTTGTCTTGCAAATACTGGCGTTGGTACTTGGACATGATCCTGGTCTTGACTTTATAAAAAAATTATATTTGTGTTGTATTTTCATATTAATGCAGTGGATTTCTTCTTGTAAAAATGAATTGATGCACCTCATGAATGAAGCCAACTAGTCCGAGGCTTGGCCTAAATATCATGTTCTTAATATTCACACTGTCTTACTTTCATGTGCACTTAATCTATTCCTCGTCCTGGTCAAGGACGTGACCTGAATTTGCAGTCTTGCCTACATCCTTACCACTAAGCTTCTGCTACTGGGTCATTGATGGACATGTTGTGAGCTTTCAAGTGAAAGTCACTTTAAATTAAAGTGTCAGTCAAATAAATGTAAATGTCCAAAGGCAGGCAAGTGCAACTACAATCTGAACAAGCAAATCAAACCTGGGATCTCTACTTTGCAATGTTGGTTTAAAAGCTAAACCAGACTTATCCTGCTGTCCGATTGAAGCAGTTGTCATTTACTTCATGAAACTGCAGTCTTACTGTATGCCTAAAGCATGTGCGGCTCGAGACTTTTTTTTCCAGTTAAACCGGAGTCACCACTACCTATGAAGTATGTCAGCTATTTGCCAACAATGAAAACCTGAAGCCACTGAATACTTGTACACAAAACTAAAAGCTACAGATATAGAGTGTGTCAGAAAGGAAAGCTGGACTTCCTTATACTTTATATGGTCATAGTGATACAGTAGCAATTTTTGATGAGGAACCGAGAGAAATTATACTTATAATAAATCACACTTCCTGTATTCTCACACCCTCTTTCTCTTAGATACACATCCCTCATACATACACCTGTACAGCCTCAGCTAAAAGCTCTTTGTTAGCACTGAGGGGAAGTTTATATATTGTAGAATACTGGCAGTTTGCCACATAAGAATATTTTCCTTCCTCGTTCTACATCATCTATTTCAGCTCCCAGGCCCCACATGCGTATTAATCCATAAACACTAACTACTTAAGTCATCCTTTTTTTTTCTTCAAAACATTAGAATAACAGTGTTGAAGTTCATCTGATTGCATGAGAAATATCCTGTTCGAGACACTGCTGGAAACTGTTTTGCTGTAGTTTTAATTTTGCATGGGAGAATTTAGTCACCATGGTTACAAAACCTGGGGATTTTTAACTGTTTGTTTGTTTGTTGACCTTGTGTTCCTAAGTTTCCATAGTATACTTCACTTTGTGCAAGATATTATCTTAGGATGCTTGCACAGATACAGTAGTCCAGGGCATTCCAAAAACAATGCAATATCACATTCAGCAAAGTCAATGGTAATTACATACTGACATAACTTTCTGATATCAAACACTGTAAGAACTGTCAGAACCTTTTTAGCTATCATATGCACAAAATGATCATACAGTGGTACACTAAAGATAAATAGCTACACCTTTCGTTTTCATAGATCACAGTTCATATTCAGTTTTCAGGCCAAAAGTATATTAAAAAAAAGAGAAATTCTATGTTTTAATGTGAATATATATAAAATATAACTAAAAGTCTTTTATTGTTTAGGACATAGGTTGCAAAAAGGTGTCTGCAGTACTGTGGTGTCACTTATTCAGACCGTAGCTGCTTGATTGCTTAATGAAATTTTGTACAGAAATTTGACAGAGAAGTTTGTGATTCACTTGAACGTTTCCTAGTTTTAGCCATTTTTTGTGTAGAGGTGGACTCCCCGGCTTCACAAAGTCCTGCCACATATTTTGTCCATCCATTAACCAACCCAGCTGATTCTAATAAGCAAAACTTCAGTCATCAGATAGGCCCGAACTAATTAATGACATCACCTGTTTTTTGCACAGGAAGGACTATAATACATGGCTTTTATTATCTTAAAACTTCTGGCCACCAGTGTACATTGTTCCACAAAGTAGATTTGATACATTTTATAATCCCATGCAAAATCAGCTCACAGATATAGATATTGTGTGGCATATAGATCTTTAATCTACTGTATACCAGCATGGAAGACTGAATGCAGGAGGTCAGCTGTATCAGCTGAGAAAGAGCACCTGACACCTGACCATCACACCCATGTGGGCCCTTCCCGAACTGTTGCCACAAAGGGACACAATTTTGGATAGAATGGCTTTGTCTATGAGGTTTATAAAGCAGTGACCTCAATCCCACGGAACATCTTCTGTGGAATGAACTGGAGTGCCCAGGCGTCCTTGTTCCACGTCTATCCACACTAATACTATTGTAGCTGAATGGGCAAACCTTTTAAAGACTTAGTGGAAAACCTCCGCAACAGAGAAGATGATATTAAAACAGCAAAAGGCATAAAATCTGGAATAGGATATTCATAAAGCACTGAAAGGATATAATGTACAGCCGTGGCCAAATGTTTTGAGAAT
Source organism: Clarias pachynema (assembly GCA_030014365.1). Taxonomy (NCBI): domain Eukaryota; kingdom Metazoa; phylum Chordata; class Actinopteri; order Siluriformes; family Clariidae; genus Clarias; species Clarias pachynema. Next base: position 13,539,052 of record JAQMYL010000015.1, on the reverse strand, counting down.
TACACACATATTAGTTTTAACAGCAGATTTTGCTTCATAGACCATGCTTTCTTATTGTTAAAGTGCCAGTTAATTAAAAATTAAAAGTATTGTGCATCCATGTAAAAGATTGAAAGGAAAATTGTTTTAGCTGCTCTACAAACATTTGTCTTTCTCTCTCCTGCCTGTAGAGGACACCAAACTGGATGAGTTTGTGAAGGAGGTCCATGCACTGAAAAACCTGCACCACCCAAAGCTTATTCAGCTGCTCGCACTGTGTACACGGGGAGAACCTGTCTACATCATTACTGAACTCATGGCTAAAGGCAGCCTCAAGTCCTACCTTGCCTGTGAGTGATACTGGAAAAACTCTTTTTTAAAAAGAAATTAGCATTTGGGAGTAAAACGCAAAGAACAAAGAGAACATTAATTTTCTGATTTCCTTATAAAAACCTTCCAATTTAAATCTGCTTGGAAAGCAATGTTTACATGTGGTCTTAAATTAGACTTTGCCCTTGAAATGATGAGCACTTTGCCTCTTTACTTTGACACATTGAGTACAATATCGGCATATCCATATGTCCTTTACTACAGCAGAATCCAAAGTCAAATTAAACATGAAGAGTAACTGAAGTACATTATAGGCTTTTTAAAACCCTTATATTGAAGAGCGTATTTCGTGTAAAGCTGTAAGGTGAATGTCCATATTTTCTCACATCATTCCTTTTCTGCATGGTTCATTAAACATTCTCATCTGGAGATTATTACTCAAGTCATGCTTCCAGTTAATTAGGTTAGAATAATCATGAACTTACTTACTGCTACACGTCAACATTATCAGCAAGTTTATTACTGTTTGTAAGTGTCGTAAAGATCATATCATATAAGCCTGGTTATTTCCTGACAGTCACTATGACAATAGGCATGTATCTTCCTGGAAAGAATGTGGTAGGCATTTATTGAATAACAAACTTCACATTAAAGTATGTGACAAAGAGAACATTAAGCTTTAGCAGTATAGAACGCTGCTACAGTACTTTACATAATGTTTTCTTCTGCCCGGTTTCTGTTTTATATGTTGTTAAGAATACTTTTAATTGAATCAAGGGATCTTTTTTTAATGCTGTGGACTCAGTAATTTGAAATTATGGTTTAAAGAAATAACACACTTCAGTCAGAAAGTAATTGACACACTGTTGCCAGGTGATAATGGTCTGTTTTTTTTATAACCTGAAATTAAACTGTGCCAAACACTTGCATGGCCTTTGGGATGAGTTGAATCATGACTCATTCGGGTGATTCAGACTTTTGTAACTACATACTTTTCATCTTAGTTTTAATGTTATAAATGAATGACTCATAGTAATTACTGCATAAGGTGCTTTGAGTTAAATTACTGGAGAATAAGCTGAGATTTTATTGGGGAAAAAAAGCCAGGAAGAAAGGTGAATAAAGTTGTTAACTTTGCTGTAGATACGTACAGGTCCTTCGAATATAATCTATAAGTTACTGAAAAATTAGATCAGATATGTAATTAAAATGATATACTACACAGAGTTCCCTGGGACTAAGGGGCTTAAACAGGTTCCAGCATGATGATGCTCATGTGCATAAACTGCGGTCAATGAAGACAGAGTTGACTAGATTCAGTGTATAAGAACACTAGTGGCCTATACAAAGCCCTAACCCCAACCCAACTGGACACTTTGGAAATTAACTGGAACTCTGCATGCCATGCCATTATGCTTAGGATCACACACTTTTCTCAGTAATGCTCTTGCGGCTGAATGAGCACACATCTCCACAGCCACATTATACAATCTACAACTCCATATTAATGCTCATGGTTTTCAAATGGGATGTTCAGGGAAACCTTGTGGTGTGACGGTCAAGTGTCCATTTTTTAAATGATTTTTAATGACAATCTTATTTCTTAAAACAATGACAATCAAGTTAATAAGAACAATTTGTTATTTTATGCAGTGGAATTGCTATACACTAATTAAGATTCAATACCAGCCAGATTCAGCTAAGCATGTTTAATCCATGCTTCCTGAAGATCTTGTGTAGAAGATTTCTCTATTGGGTTAAGATCTGGAGATTATTGATGGGAAGTTTGGATCATTTTAGTGACTCGGTTCTTTGAATCTCATTCATCAAAATGGACGAATCTTTTTTTGAGTCATTTAGTTTATTTCGTTCTTTTGATCAGAAGTAAAATAAAATGTTACATTTTCAATAAACAGACCCCCAGCATGTCTACATACACAAATTTTGGCTATAGTTCCAGTAATGAAAATATTACAACGCAGCTAAGGACATATGATAAACAGAATGAGAAGCTCACCTCTCATATCTTCTGGTCCGAATCGTTCGTTCTTTTGTCACGTGACTCTCAATGACGCTATGTAGTGCAATAGAACTAATAACTCGGACTAGAAGACTCATTGAGAAGAACTGTTTCTGTTTTCTGTGTACTGCACTGCATAGCATCTATGGGAGTCACGTCACAAAAGAACGAACGACTCAGAGGTAACTACTCATTTCTGTTTCCTGTACATAACCTATGGAGGTTTTGCGATGCTTTGTGCATACGCACCCATTAGAAAATTAACAAATCACTCTCTGAGACTACTCGTTCTTCTGAGTCACGTTAAAGACTCATTCTAAAAGAACGAATCGTTCATGAACGACACATCACTACTGGAGATGACTCCGGCCATGGTTCCAGAAGCAGAATACCATTGTCATATAACCAGTTTTTAACTAGTTGTTCATTGATTTAGCACAAATCTAAATATGTTATCTTAATTATTTTGGCCACCACTGTATTTGTAATAAATTCCCAGGTGTATTTCTTCATCACTCCAATTCATAGCTTTCACTGAGATGAATATTCCTAGAAGACCAACACTCACTCACTGTTTATACCGCTTAATCCTGTGTTCAGGGTTGCAGGGGGCCAGGAGCCCATCCCAGGAGACCCAGGGCATGAGGCAGGGCACACCCTGGACACGCCAAACCATCATAGGGCACACACACTCTCACACTCATTCACACACCACGGGCAATTTGGGAATGCCAATCAGCCTAATCGGCATGTCTTTGGACTGTGGAAGGTAAACCAGAGTACCCGGAGGAAACCCACCAAGCATGGGGAGAACATACAAACTCCATGCACACAGAGTCTTAGTCTTAAGGAGTTAGCATACATGTATTCAGAATTGACACAAAAATAATTAAATAAGAGAAACAGGATCAGACTCCTGATTTACTTGTACAGTATTTACTAAAAACATGAAAAAAAGCAAACTCAATAACACTTGCAAAAAAGGTCTGTCCTCCAAGTGAGCAGAACAGCACATCGTGTACCTTTTGCTTTGTGCATTAACACGGTGTTCCAACCTTAGGGTGCAAAATGCAGGTGGTGTGTATGCAGATTGTTTAATTTCGTACCCAAAATGTGATTTACTCTGTCTGAAAGTCAATTTTAACCAAAGGGCATGTCTTATTAATCGGAACATTTATCTAGTTTATGCCTCAGTGTCACAAAAGAATCTGAAAGCTCACAAAATAAATAATGACTATTACAATGGGCTAGATACAGTAAGTATTCTGTGGTTACTGAGAAAATTGGTGCACACATTAACCTCATTTACATATTTTTCCCCATACTGTACCTGGGGCTGACTATAGTGAATTAATGCACTTTGGACATTTTCCACAGCCACACACTACCAGTCAGAAGTTTGGACACTCATTCTTCTTCAGTGTTTTTTTCTTGTCTATTTTTTATTATTTTCACCATAGTACATTAATAATTAAGACATCCAAACTATGAAATAACATGTATAGAATTATGCTGTAAACAAAAAAATTGTTAAACAACCCAGAATAGGTTTTATATTTTAGATTGTCCAAAGTAGTTACATTTAGCTTTGATGACAGTTTGGCAAACTCATGCCATTCTCTTAGATTAGATTCATGAGGAATATTTTTCAATTCACAGATGTGCCTTGTCAAGAGTTAATCTTCATCATAATGTACTTTAGACCATTTTGCCTTCATAATGTACTCTGTATTGTGCAGAGGAAGGGTGGGTACAGAGTCAGTAGCCCTATTTGTTCTACTGCAACTACCGTACAAATCCATATGATCACATATCACATACAAATCACATATTATGGCAAGAAACACTTAAATAAAGAGAAAAGATGGTCAATCATTACTTAAAGAAACTGAAGGTTAGTCAATTTGAAAAAATCTCAAGAACTATGGTGTATGCCCCAGTATAGTTTCCAAAACCATCAAACACCATGATGAAACTGGCTCTCATGCCAGGAAAGAGCTACCCCTGCTGCAGAGGATACGTTTGTTAGAACAACGAGGCTTAGAAACTGCTGAGTTACATCACCTAAGATTAGAGCCTACATAAATGCGTCTCAGAGATCAAACATCAGACATATTTCAACATCCACTGTTACTGAGGTTACTGCATGAGTCAGGCCTTCAATGTTGAATTGCGGCAAAGAAACCATTACTTCCAAAGAAGAACAAGCAGAAGAGACTTGCTTGGGCCAAAAAAACACAGGAAGGGACATAATGTTAGTGGAAAGCTGTCCTTTGGTGAGTCTGATAAGTCCAATTTTAAGATTTTTTGTTCTAACCATTGTGTCTTTGTTAGACGTAGAGAGGGTGAACAGATGGTTCCTGAATGTGTGGTTCACACTGTGTAGGATGGAGGAGGCGGTGTGGAGATGCTACCCTTAACCAGCATGGTTATCACAGCATTTTTCAATGACATGCCTCCCATCTGGTTTGGTTAGTGGGACCATCATTTGTTTTCCCACAGGACAATGACCACAAACACAGCTTTAGGTTATGCAACTGCTATTTGTCTAAGAAGGAGAGTGATGAGAGTGCTGCATCAGATGACATAGACGTTCTGTGATTTTGTTGATTAAATAGTGCAACATCCCTCAAGAGCTATAGTTTTGTAGTTGATCTAACCCCTTTGTCTAACCTTTACAATTTGGCCCTTCTGACGGTAGCTACATTTTCAATATGTTGTTATAATGGCGGTAGGAAGTGGGTGGGATATATTAGGCAGCCAGTGAACCTTTTTTTCCTGACGCTGATGTGTCGGAAGCATTAAAAATGGGCAAGCATAAGGATTTGAGTGACTTTTGCAAGGGCCAAAATGTGATGACTAGACAGCTGGGACAAAACTGCAGCTCTTGTGCGATGTTCCTGGTCTGCAGTGGCCAAAAGTGGCGAAAGTGATCTAAGAAAGGAAAACTGGCAACAAGGCCATACTGTAGGTGGCCAAGCTTTACTGAAGCGCATGGGAAGCAAAGGCTAGCCCATGTAGTTCGATCCAATAGACACGCTGGTGTAGATCAAATTGATGAAACGGTTAATTCTGGTTGTGATAGAAAGGTGTCAAAAGGGGGGCTACTCAATATTAGACAGGTGGTCATGATGGTATGGCTGATGTCGATATTCGATGTGTGTGTGTGTGTGTTTTTTACACATAATTTACACAACTTTTATGTTCGATATAAAACAACTGATATTCTGCATTATTTAATGGATTTATTAAAATCTCTCCTTGTAGAGTATGAATCAGTTACAGTTTAATTCTTTTATTTCGACTACTTCAATTAACTTAAGTCCCATTTGTCAGCATCTAGTTCATGTGAAATCATGTCCAGTGTAGCCATCTTTCAATTTGGGTTTTCCTTAGGCATAAATACATGTGCAAGTGTGTTATGCCCTGCACAAACTGGCGTCACATTGTCTTTCATGTTACAGGGATGGCATCGACTGCAACCCTGACCAGGATAAAACAGTAGGTTTATAATGAGGATGAAGGAATGATTATTTCCCCCTTTGTAGGATTTCCAGTAATCAGAAGTTTTAGTTTTTATTTAAATGGTAGCATAAATTTAATGAACGTCAAAACATATTTTTACTATTCAAAACGAATCTGTGAACTTTCACCTTCATTTTATTGCACAAATTGATAAGATTAAGTCACTAAGATTGCCTTCTTTCACATTGCAGAGATGTTGACTCAAACGTTTTGTTGTTTTTTTATTGTCTATTCTTTGAACAACCTAACATAAAGAAGGGTGGACTTCATAGAAAAATTTATGCAGCAGACATTTGAAATAGTATTCTTTAAAAGTTGACAAAGTTATTGTCACACTATATGTTACACTATACAGTATGCTAAGTATGGACACCTAACTTTTACACTCATATGTGCCTTTATAAAACCATGAGCATTTACACTAAATAAAATTATGTACCTTTTTAAATTAATTAATTAATAAGTTAAAATAGTAATAATAATGATAATGATAATAATATGCATTAATATACTCTTGGAATTACATTTTGTATTGTACAATCTATTTGTGCGAATATATTTTTTCATGTTAATTCAACTCTACAATCAATAGTACAATCTGTAGATGCTTCATTGATGTCCATATATTCATAAACCTGATCTGTATTATATATGGCACATAATGCAAGGTCATTTGACACACGTATAATATATTAGAATAATACCTTTGTCTTTCACTCTCTCTCTTCATATGTAGCTCCAGAGGGACAGGTTTTGACCTCAGCTCATCTGATCTACATGGCTGGTCAGGTTGCAGAAGGGATGGCCTATTTGGAGGACCGGCATATTGTTCATCGAGATCTGGCTGCTCGAAACATCCTGGTGGGAAGTGACCTAGAGTGTAAAGTGGCTGATTTTGGCTTGGCTCGTATTATAAAGGTAACACCTTTCATTCCGAAATAGAGTCGATATTAATTCAATTTTTCAATTAAATTTTATTTGTATAGCGCTTTTAACGATTGTCATTGTCGCAAAGCAGCTTTACACAATCAAAAGAATTATTTAAG
>JAQMYL010000015.1:13450342-13461253 GCA_030014365.1 Clarias pachynema | reverse complement strand
TATATATAATTCCCCCCCAGAGGTATTTATAAATATTTGTCCTCAGAGATCAGTGAGGAAGAACCAACACTTAATGAATGAGAGCAGAGGGCTGAAGTATACAGACCACAGAAGTGGAGTCATGATTGAGTAACATAATAGTGTGGCAGTAATGATGTTACTGTTTACACATGCCCACATGCCAGTGAGGCATCACCCATCCTTATCGTAGACCCCCACCCCACCCCAAACACACACACACACACACACACACACACACACACACACACACACACACGTTTCGCAAAATGTTTCAAAACTGCATACCTTCTAGAACTACACTAAAAAAAAAATCACCTTGCACAATTCAGTTTCGAAACATTTGTCCTTTCACTATGAGGAAACTACATGATATTGTAATAAATAACAAATATCAGACAGATTATTTATTTGAACATCTAAAAACACAACCACCTACTTTCCTCTCTGTGACCTAAAGACTTGTAGAGAACAAAAAGACATGCAGACTAAGTTATTTCTCACTAATATTTGGGACAATGCGAGTCATTATCTTAACAAAAAAATTTTAAGTAAAAAAATGAAAATGGACAGCTGTTCTTTCGCAGACATTTACATCGATCAGCCATAACCTTTAACATTAAAAGCACCTAGCTTTTAGGTTCCCCTTGTGCCACCTGGATAGCTCTGGCCCCTCGGCGCGTGGCTCTATGGTACAACTGGGGTTGTGCTGTGCTGTCTGGCACCAGATTCTTTGTGTGCTGAGGATTGAGAGGTGGGGCCTTGGTGTATCTGGCTTGTTTGTCCAGCACATTCCATGGATGCTAAGTTGAACTGGGATCTGGGGAATTTGGAGGCTGCGTCAACAACCTTTAACTTCTTGTTGCCTGCTAAGCCCATGCTTTTCTATCATGACTTGTGGTAAGTTCTGGCGATGATAACTTGCGGTTTGTGCTATATTGGCTTATATATGGCACGCTGGCCATTACTCCCCACAGGCATTGGTGAGCCTTTCGGTGCACATGATCCTATCACCAGTATACTTGCATAAAATTGCTAATCAGTGTTATTCAATTCACCTGGCTGTGCTATTAATGTTAGAGCTGATCGGTGTATTTAGTGAACTGATTAGTTAACGTCACTGAAAAACACAGCTCACTTGCACTCTTATAAAACTAGAGACATGGACATAAATAACATACAGAGTCAAGAGATACAAAGTCAAAAATGAGTTTACTGTGCTAATACCTCAACAGATGGCACTGTATTTCTATCACAACAGACAAGTACACACTTGTCAGGACCATCCAAGGACATTATAGTATTATTAATGTAGCTAATTAATGCTATGCCTAGACCTAAATTTAACCCTAATATTTAACTTTAGTATCTGACAGGAAGCTTTTGGCGCTCTTTTGATTTCTAAATAAAACAGTTGGGTTGGGGAAAAAAAAAAAAAGTTTTCCTCATGGAGAACAGCGCATGAAGTGAAAACTGTTAGATATTTCTATCCTTGAAGGAACAATTGGTCTCCAACAAGATATAAAAGCATGTCATTTGCCTGTCCCCACCCACAACAGTGTGTGCGTAAGGGCTGTGAAATATATATATATATATTTTTGGCTAAATTGTACAGAAAAACAGATAAACACAGACATTTGCACTAAAATGTTCCTTAAGTGGTTAACCATTTCTACATTCAGTTAAAATCAATGTAAAAACCCTAAGACATTAAACACTGAAGTTTATAACATTAAGTATTAATTTAGTAATTTATGATTCTAGTCTTCAAGTCTAAGTTAATAAATTAAATAAACAGTATATTTGGATGTCCAAGTACAATGAGGACAGTATTTATTCAGAACTATGCATTAGTTCAGGTTGAATGCTTTTGAATGCATCGGTTTGAATATGAACATCTACATCTACAGAAAAAAAAGACGGTGTGGGATGCAGATGTACTTCAGAATGTGGTGTCAAACAGGCTGCTTGTTGGACTGAAAAAAACAACAACAAAAAACAACAACAATGCAAGGGAAAAATAAAACCTTGCTCCTTTACATGTATAGAGGCGAGCCTGAGCTTTGAGAGCTTTGCCATTTGACAGCAGATAGACAGCTGTCCACTCCTTCAGCCCTCTCAGCAGTGCCTGGTGATTGACGCAGGATGGCTCCCTCTGCTGGTCTGGTGTTCTAGAGGAGGGAAAGGCAGGTAGTCGTCTAGTTGAGTCCGGTGTCGGTGCGGTAGCTGGCGTGGTGACCATCTGCTGTTAGTTGAGTGGTTTCTGTAGCTGAGGAAGGCTGCACACTGATGGGGTCACCTTCTGTGCGTGAAGGATGAGACATGGAAAAAGACATGCAGTTACAGCTATTCATTTAAATATATGCTTTTTACTTTTTATTACTAATCTTTGGTAGGTGTCCTAAATAATAGAAGGGGCAAATGCGAACTGCCTTCTACTCAGGCTAGTAGCAGTAACTCAAGGTGCCTTATAGAATTGTAAAGATGGTTTGTCACTCACTTATTCTTTTCCACAGAATCAGTGCCCTCAAAAAACAAACGTAAAAAAAAAAAAATCATGATGCATGTCTTCAAAGTAATAAATTCAGCTTTCTTGACTAAAAATAGCACAAATTTGAAATGACCTGTTTGACTATCAATCAATTAATAAATCAATCAATCAATCTTTATTTATATAGCACCTATCCACTACCACTAAGTAGTTCCTAGGTGCAAAAAAACAAAAAACAAAAATCTTCCAAACATTTGTTTTTCGATTGGCTTTAATCCAGTACCAAACGTGTGTGGTTTTGGAACCTGCTTAATCTTTTGCTATTAGCATTCCTAAATACAGTTGTAGTCAGAATTACGCAACCCCATTGCAAATTAGGTTTTAATTTTTACGTTAAAAAAAAAGTTTCAGCTGTTTTCAATAGGCAAATCAAAACAGGAACAATTTAAATAGCTTAACACAACTAGAACATTAACCTAAGCCAGCTAGCCAATGGTAACTGAGGAAAGTAGGCGCGTTCCAACCAACAGTGAGGTTCCATTTGCTCCGCCCATTTGCCCATTTATGAATCTACCGGGGAGTCAGCTACTGCCAAGATGTCAATGACCAGAGCTCCCACAGCTGAGCTTCAGAATTACTCTTCAGAATACCTACAGGTGAAATCATGGAAGGTTTGTTCAGTTCTTTTACAACACATTAAACACTGGAACTTCTCATTCTCATGTAATCTAGCTCCTGGATTTTTGTCCTGCCTCCATCCGTGTAAAAGAGGCTTGATCAGATCCAGCTCAACTCTTTTACCTTTTTGCCCTGCAGTCAGGAGAACTTGAAGAATTCAATACAGAGCTCAGGATACTGTGAAATTTCATGTGCATCCTCCAGTTTCCTTATGCCTTCCAAAAACATGCTAGTAGCTGAAATGGTGAGTGTAAATTGCCCCCAAGTTTAAATTAATGCATGTTCTGCAGAGAGAGCATCCCCAAAATTTCTTGTACTGAGTATTGTTAATTTAATTAACTGTATTGTTAATTAAATCAGCTAATATTGGCTTCCCTAACATTACTTCAGTCCAGGTTAGAGTCAACAAATTGATTAAAAAAAGACTACAATTAGTAGTTTGGGCCAGTACTTGTTTTTCCTGTGAACTTTTATAAAAAATAAAAAAAAATAAGTCCTATGCACTTGTTTTGTGACCTCACCTCTCTCTTCCGCTTTCATCTCAGCCTCAAGGTCCTCAGGGGAGACATAAAAATCAGGATCATGTTCCATTGGAGGTCGTGGTTTACACTTCCCACAGCAGCAGTTACAGCAGCAGCACAGACAGCAGCAGCAGTAGCACCCGGTTGCAATGCCGCAGAAGATGAACAGCGCCTGCAGTTCACAGATGGTATTGAATAAAACATGAAACACAAGTCTTTTCCCAAGAATCTTAAAGAACAAACAAATAAAGAATGTCAGATTTGCTATGATACCTCCAAAAACATACAACCCCTGGCAAATACTATGGAATCCCAATTTAAAATGGCAATTAATTTATATTTCCCTATATGAATTAGAGGAAAATACATGGAACCAACCAATATTGTTGGAAGCAATTAAAATCAAAGTTTAATCAAGTAAAAAAAAAAGAAAGAAAGAAAATGAAAAAATGTTAAATCATTAGTACTTTGCTGGATTAGATGACAGCCTGAAGTATTTGAAGCATGGACTCCATTAACGAAAAACAATATTCTCCTTCAAGCTATATTTTCCTCAAATACAGTAGCAGCTGACAAAACAGCTTCGCATGGTAGAGACATGTCATGACGAAAAGAAAAAAAAATTAAATAAATAAATAAAATTGGATTGAGGTCTGTTACTCTTTAATAATGGTATTAGCATGATACCCAAATGCCGTTGCTACTGTATTTACAGTATATTGTGATTATGCAAGTATCATGATCTTATAAATATCCTAATTCGATCTTTTTCACGCAGAATGCTGTGCTGCCTTTTTACCACCTTAAATGCAAATACAGAGGAGTCAGTATGGTGATACATTAACTGTCACATAAAAGAATGGTGATATGTAACTGAATAGATTTTTTCCCCACTCCACCTCTAAGTAATCTATCTGTAATGAATCTCTTCATGACCTCAGGTGGGAAATTTGTTTTTATTCACTTGCTTATCTTTATATATTACCTAAAAAAAGGACCAGACAAAAGTTCCAGCAGCATCATGTCCTTGGATAAAAAGGAGATTCCAAATCATGATTCATCACTGAATATCACTTTCTCCAATCAGTCACACTCCATGTTTGCTTCTCTTAAGCCTTGTAACCTTGCTTTCTTCTGTTTAGGTTCAAGTGCTGTTTTTTTCGTCTGTAAATTCCATTTCATTCAGACAAATTATTACAGTTTTGGTACATTCTGAGTGGGATTCGGATTTCTAATCAAGTTTGCAAGGAATTCCGCTTTAAGTTTTTCTTTTCCTAATGCTTTGACCTCTTCCTTGGTCTACATGTTTTCTTTTTATAACCTTCCCATTTTGCATATACTGTACTTGCACCACATTTTAGACACTACTAACTGGGACCTTACCAACAAATTTGGTCACAATACTTGCTGGAGTCTCTTGTAGGAATTCTACAATCAATCGACAACTATTATCAGGTCTTGTTTCCTTTCAAATGGGTTTGTAAGCATTCTTTTCAGGCTAATTGTTTTTTTTTTTTTCATTATTTGTGGAGGTAATTGTTTTAGAAATGCAAATAAAGTATTCCATATTTTTTCCCTAACATTGAATGAGCACATCATTTAGTCCTCTATGTGAAAAATATGCTATTACGTGAAATATTTGAATTTATTTTAAGTATGTTTCACAAGGTTAGTCTCTCTCTCTGGGGGAAAAAAGTGAAAACACAGACAAATTGAAGTCAATTTTTGATTTTCTTTTTCTTGTAATACCTTGATCCTCATTCATAGCTGGTTGAATAATTGTGTCAAAGTGAGTAAGTCTTCAGCATCACCTACAGTAGGTTAATTTTGTCACTTTAATCTGGCAACCCCAAGTCAAATTAAACATCAGTGATTTGCAATCCTGGTCCTGGAGGACACCCTGCACCGTTTAGTGTTTTCCCATCTACCATCACACATGATTTAACTAATCAGCTAATTAGCAGCCTTTTCTAAATAGACATGAGAGTGAATAATCTTGAGAGAATGCGAATATCACACACATATTGTGTCTTTCTCTATCATGATTATGGGAACATTTGAATAAAGTTGTTGGTAAAAAAAGTGAGTTGGACGCCAGAAATGTTTCATATCCTATTATTGAAAAGTGTGGCGATTCCATAATTTTCCGCAGGACTTGTATACACATCTGCATGTTGTGTGTGTAAATGTGTGCACACTCACTTTGGCCCACCAGCTGGACAGCACGAAATAGGTGTTCACGTTCTCCTCTCCGAACTGCTCAGCCACGTAGAGGCCGAGAGAACCGTACTGGTCATAGATGTTGCGTTTAGTGGGATCAGTGAGGATGGTGTTAGCATTGTTGATCTCCTTAAACTTCTCCGCTGCTTCTGGGTTATCAGGGTTCTTGTCTGGGTGAAACTTCAGAGCTAGTTTCCTTTGATGTGAGCAAGAGAGGTACAGTCAGATCACTTTGCAACTGAACATGTCTGAAGTGATTTTTAAAAAAATCTGATTATTTTCATGCTTTTAGGAAATTTGCAATCACAGTAAAAACCTTTGTTCCTTCTTTCTCAATCAACCCTACAATGTTGAAAATAGGGATTCCTCAAATGTGTGGCAATCTCAGAAACTTTTTTTTTTTTTTTTTTTTTTTAAATATATAGAGAACTTTTACCTCTGGTTACGAAACAGTACATGCTTTGCGTGAAACAAAGATTTCATTCTGACTGCAGTGAAGGACACCCCTGTCTACCAACATTAATACCGGGGGGATTCGAACTCTGCTTGCTGCAGCGAGAGCTCTGTGTGCTTACCACTAGACCCCAAAGAGAACATGCTCAACGTTGCTGAGACTACAGGGGGCATCCAAGTCAAACCGGGACTAGTGATGAAAATTCTGGGGAATGAAGGTATAAAACCAATTGTCATTTAAAGAAGATTTCAAGCACAGTATGTTGATGAGATTCTTAGCCACAGTAAAACGTGAATGGTGGAAATGTTTTAAAGAACGCTGTATGCGAGTCCCACAGCAGCTGTTCTCATGAACCTGAGCCTCGAAAGTCGACGGATAACTTGTCACAATCTTGAGGAAGATACGCATCTGTCTGTGGGAACTGTACACACAAACATTCACCAAATCCGCGTCCACACTGCACAAGAAGCAGACATTCCGATCATGTCTCTGGTGAGCTGAGAAATCTTTCTACCCTGATGGTATCCAAGCACTAGTGAAACACTGGGATGAATGCATTAGTGTTGCAGGGGATTATATCGAGAGATTAAAGGAATTCTTACTCTAATCTGCACAATAAAAGTCCTGGTTTGACTTGAATGTCCCTTCCCGGCATACAAATGCGCATACATAAGAAGAAGCGCCAACTCACAGGAAAGTAATTTGAGAGCTAAAATTCACATCATGTTAATATTCCTAAATGAAAATTAAACAAAGAGGTTACATGACACACACGGGGACACAGACGGAAACGCACACTGGTGAGTTTCTTACCTGTAGCACTTTTTGATGTCATCTGGTGAGGCGTTTTTAGAAACCCCCAGAACCTGGTATAGTGTTTCCCCAGACGTGGAGAGAGAACGCTGCCTTTGGTGGTCCATCACTTACAAGCACCCAAATACCATACACACACTCCCTCTCTCTCACACACACATACACTGCTGCCTCTGTTAATGAGAGAAACAAGACAGAAGACAGAGTGGTTATGATGTCAGCCTGCAATGTACGTCCTTATAGTTTAATTACACACGTGCTCATAAACAAGCAGGACGTCTCATCACCTGACCAGTCCGCATCTATTCAATCAGCGGTTTTCTTTTTGATTCAGCTGCTTCTTGATGATTCAGAGGAAGTTTCAGAATGAGTCACACAACAGTCAAGTGACTCTGCACTTCACTCAGCTCAATGTCTCAGAGGTCTTTTGTTTAAACTTATGTGAATTTATTTTCATTTTGCATACTATTTGCAAAGTTGGCCATTTTGTGTTGGTTTCCAAAACATAGGCCAGTAAAATGTTCTGCAACACTAAATCCCAAATCCCTCCCTAAACAAGGGCACTGCACCACATTGTGTGTATAACAGCAGATTCTACACCCTATATAGTGCACTAGCTTTCCATTTGTGATTTAACCCTGGAACAGTGAGGTAGCTATTAATTAGAAACCTTGAAATATGAATAATAGATAACGTTACCTGTAGATATTTTTATGAAGCGTAAAACACAGCATATTCCACAGCATTATCTCATTTTAAATCCAGAAGGAATCAGCAGTTTGTACACCACCAGTGATAATCACGCTATGATAAATAAAATTTGTGCAAAATGAATGTTTACTTTTTTTTCTTACATTTGCATAAGTTACAAAGTCCACCACTACATACACTTTCCCTTCTCTTACACTCCTAATCATGTTGCGCATTGCATGTTTACACACATTTGCACACGGCCTACAAGTTGCACACCTCTGGGACGTTCTGCTCGTAACTGGACTTTGCTAATTTTTCACACACATGAGGACTAACTGCACCCAGTTGTAACTTATCCTGCATAACCTACTTTATACTGTAAATTCAAACCTATTTTATAAATTTAGTTGTACATATTGTATATTTTACAGCTAAAGTTTTCTATATTCGTATTATTTTCTTTACTCTATTTCCTTTTTTGTTTTATTTTAGGTCGTGAGTGGTCGTATAAGCATTTCACTACTGCGTATGGCTGTGTACTGTTTGTGCCAAATAAAATTTGAATTTGATTAGAATTTGATACTGCTTATGAAAATAAAATAAATAATAAACAGAAGCTGAAGCAGGTCGATTGCTAGGTTAGCTAATCAGGTAACCAGAAGGTAATATTTCTGTTGTAATACATCTTGAACGTAATAATCAATAAAAGTACATACAGTAGGAACCTAATGTCGGTTAATGGTACTTCTGCCATGCACTGTTGTGACATGATAGTCACATTTCTGCAAAAGTCAATAAAGAGACGGATATATTCTTCACTTCAGGTATCCATGCTGTAAATGTTATGGCTGACTGTATCGATTGATTAATTATTAATTGAAAACTACAAAAACAAAGCCCAGCTAGACCAATGTTTTGTTGGTCAAATGTTCAGGAATAAAAGAGTTTATGACAGGCATGAATACAGAAAACATTACTGAAAATATTTATAGAATATACAGTACATCTGACCAGAAGGAGGATTTATTTTATAGCAAAATGTTTAACGATCTCTGCAATGGTGGTAAAATACCCAATATTGCATTGTGTCGTTAGATTTGATTCAATCTTTGGTAACCATTTCATACCAGGCCGGGCCGTTTGATGTCGTTTCCATTAAGTAGATCAACAAAACCTTTCATTTTCTCTGTGGCCATGTTTAGGGTTAAATATATCCAGACATATGACTCAAACCTGTCACTAATGCCTACACATCACTATTTATTCAATAAATCTGTATTAAATTAGTTTATTCAATAAATATTTTTCCCTTCTTCACATCTCATTTTTATGAATAGACTCTATGAATAAAACTCTTAAAACTAAAAACTCTTTTGCAGTGTTTTTTTTCTGCATTAAAGAGCTGGATGGAAAACGCCATACTGTCCTCTTCAGCAGTGCCGTTGGAATGCAGACTTTATTTTTTCCAATGCATGCGATAATTAGTCAGGGACCATTTCATTCAGCTCGAATGTAGCAACGAGGAGAACAAATGTAATGAAAATTTTACAGTAAGAGAAAATGGCAGACACAAAAAAACATTACAGAATGTATTCGTCATCATTAGCGAATAAAGCTGATGGAAGAGGAGGTAATTTTCTACACTGGACACTGGCCAGGATTTCTTTTGAAACCCACATCAGAGTATCTGACCTTCTCAGCATGTGAGAAATTACTCTGAACCATTTAAATCTTATCTAGTCCTTGTCCTCTTTTTGAGATCAGAGCCCATCTTTTGATTCACAAGCTTGGCTTGGCAGCTATAAAATAATTTTCTTCCACAAATCCACTTATAATGACTTCATATCTCTGTTCGCAATAATAGACCACCAGATGATTTCTGCTATTCAAGGATCCTGAACAGAGATATTCAGATACAAACATGAAGATGAGAAGAATTTTATTATCATTATTATAATTCCTTTTGGTGGGGGTGATTCATTATAAACGTCCTACACCATTGAAACATTGGTCACCATTTGATGCTTAAACAAGTCAATTAGATTCCCCCCCTTTCATGACGACATAAAGGCACCCTACCCTGGCTTGTTGCTCAGGTCTGCTCTCTAGAGGTGGCTCAACAGGGCCTCGTTTACATAGACACTGAAACAGTGCATACAAAGTGCAAAGGAGGAAAACAGAAGGAGTTTAAAGGTATGAAAAATCTGCAGAGCATTGACTGTGTTAACCTTTTAGGAACATATGGGACCTTTAAAATTGTTCGGTTTGCATCAGGTCTTAGTGTTTTTATTTGTCAGTAGAAAATCTTCAAATGTCCTGAAAAAAGGCTTTTAGAGTGTTGGTGGATTTTAGCTGGACCATGCAATTTTAATCAAAAACTACAGTTATCTGTATTATATAACTGTTCATTTTGTCTCAGAGTAAAAAAAAAAAAAAGACTAGGGTGGCTTTGCTTTTTGTTCCTGCTCTTTATCATGCTCTTCATCACCTTTATCATCTATATCAAGTGCATCGATGACGCAAGTCTGAAATTTAGTAAAAAAAATATATATATATTTCACATTCCTAGTATCTACTCCATGAGAGAAGCAATAACCCAGTAATAAGGGAAATGAGAGATGGCTTCACCACCTGCCAGGATGCACTCCATGCATCACCACCTGCCAGGATGCACTCCATGTGACAAGTGCAGTCTCTCAGTTCAGTTATTTACTGCCACCACACTGAGCAGATGGCCCGTATTTATCAGGCTTTCCAGAGGAAAAGACAGCTTAATGTAACATCTGAATACACACCGAGTTATTTCCATGACAATTCAAACACTGCATCCCACTTTACATTGGGACTGGGATTTATAAACCTCACAAAATACCAATAATGTATATATACACTACCGTTCAAAAGTCTGGGGTCACTTTCTAACTCCATGATCGTTCTTGATTTTTATTCTTTCTACATTGTAAAGGAATGCTGAAGGCGTCCAAAAAATGCATTAATCTCCTTTGAACAGTTGATATTGAGAT
>JAQMYL010000015.1:13419959-13432995 GCA_030014365.1 Clarias pachynema | reverse complement strand
AAGGCTCGCCCGCGAAGAGTTATGCGCGGACCACTGAGATTCTACGGAGCGCGGTAAAGGCCAAAAAGAACATTGTTAGCGTTTTTTTTAATCCCTGGCGTTTTTTTTTTTTTTTTAAAAGCCACCATGCTGCCTATAGTTCTTATATTATATTATAGTTCTCTTTATTATAGGTGAGAACTTTATAATAAAGAGAACTATAATATAATAGTTACATGATACATAATACACACAGTATATAATAACTAACTGCATTAACTAACTATTGTATATATATAATAGTTAGTTAATGCATTACACCCCGGACCATTAAATATTAAGTGAAAGAACCCCTGGTCTAGAATGTTCATATGATGTGAATTTGAAGCATCTGGCAACACGCGCAATCTCGTTCGTCAGGAAGTCGCGCGAGATGAAAGTCTTTGTGGCCGTGCTCGCCTGCACTACGAGCTGCTGTTCAGCAGTAACAGTATCAGGTAATATTTACTGACGTTCACTTTATAAACACGCTTACTGCGCTAGTCTTGTTATAGTAGGATGAATGCTACGTGTTTCGGCTGGTTAGCAGTCGGTAGTTATAGTGATATTAGGCTGGTTAGGGCGAGAGAAAGCGCTTGTGTTGTGTGTTGTTTTGCTGGACGTGAAGGCTTCAGTGTTGTGGTTTTAGGGAAGGCCTGAATAATCAGAGTGATGGTCATGCTCAGCTCACTGCATTCTTACTGCACATTTCATATTAAAGATGATGTGTGATAAATGCTTATTAGATGCATATTAGAACTTAATTACATTATGATTGTAGTAGTATTCAGTATAATGGCCTGATATGAATCTGATTAAAAAGTCAGTAATATACAGTTAGTTCTTAATTTTATGAGATGCTGCAGCTGTAGTCTGCTCTTAGTGAAGTTACCAAGATCTAATCTGTGTGACTCAAAAGCTCCAAGGCTGCGGATCTGAAGTTTATTCTCTTGCTTGTTTACATGTTTATTTAATTAACACAACTTGTTTACTCCTCAAGACTCTCAATGATGAGTTATGCCGAAAAGCCCGAGGACATAACTCGAGAGGAATGGATGGAAAAGCTCAACAACGTCCACGTTCAGCGGGCGGACATGAACCGGCTCATCATGAACTACCTGGTGACAGGTGCTCTGGGTTGTTTTGTTTGTTTGATATTTATTGTTCTGAAAAGCTACCACCATGTACGCTTACTGTTTTGTGTTTATTTTCCTTCCAGAGGGTTTTAAGGAGGCAGCAGAGAAGTTCCGCCTGGAATCAGGAATTGAGCCGAGCGTCGATCTGGACTCGCTAGATGAGAGGATCAAGATCAGAGAGATGATTCTGAAGGGTCAGATTCAGGAGGCCATTGCGCTGATTAACAGTCTGCATCCTGAACTTCTAGATACTAATCGCTACCTATACTTCCATCTCCAGGTAAAAAAAAAAAAACATATATGCTTCAAGCTTTTAATAATAGCTCTGAACTTTGGAAATTCATTGAGTAAACACTGCCTTTACATTGTAATTGATAAAAGTTTGCATCCACAATGACATAGAAATAACTGCTGGTTTTCCTATAGCCTGGGTGTTTTGTTTCAATTGCTGAGATTTCTAGTGTGTCTGTGTAAAAATTAAACACCTCCTTCTGTGTCTTTGCAGCAGCAGCACCTGATCGAGTTGATCCGCCTGCGGGAGACTGAGGCGGCGCTAGAGTTTGCGCAGACGCAGCTGGCAGAGCAGGGTGAGGAGAGTAGAGAGTGTCTGTCTGAGATGGAGCGCACGCTGGCGTTGCTGGCCTTTGATAACCCAGAGGAGTCGCCGTTTGGAGATCTCCTCAACATGATGCAGAGACAGAAGGTGATTTCAAATATTTAATCGTGGTTCTCAACGTGAAATCTGAAAATAACAATGCATGGATTGTAATAACCATGTGAATAAAAGGGGTTCTTTGGAAAGTTCCAGACATTAATAACCATTAGCATTTATTTGTCTTTCAATTATGTTGCTTGTTAATAAAAATATAACGTCTGTGCTGTTTGTTCTCCAGTGTTTGTCCTGTTTGTTAAAAATGTACATAGCGTAAGAAAGTTTTTGAACCCCTGGCCTGACTGTGTAAGATTGTAACTGTACTGTAAAATAAAATGGTGGGGGAGGTGGTGGTTATGTAACTAAAAAATATTGAAGTTAAAATAAGTATGATAACATAATCAGGAGGTACCCAGTTGTGTTTCCTAAAGAGAAGGAAGTTGCTTTTTTCAATTTTATTTTGGGAAACATTTCGTAAGGCCACAAACTGCATTATGAATGTAATCACTGATTTCTTTCCCTCATTCTTTTAAAACAATGTAAAGGTCTCAGACGTCACCCAAAGTGTGTTTATTAATTCATTAGCTGAACTATTCTTCAAAAAAAATGCTTTTTTAAATACATTGTTTTAGTGTTTATGTAAATCATTTCATTGTGCTGTATAGTACATGTGACAAATAATTAATAATTATAATATTAATTATTATTATTATTATTATTATTAAATAGTAATGAGCTACTTTTGGGTCATGCCCTGCCAGAGATCGGCAGAGCTGATCAAAAAGCTAAAAGAGGAGACTGTCTTCTTATTTGACTTGTATAAACCTTGACCAATACAGAAATTAAAAGTTCCAAAGCAGGGATTGTATTTTTCTCACTTTTTTGTTTGTACACCGACACATAAGAGACACATCCGAAACACTAAAAAGCATATTTTTCATTTGATGTCCCTTTTTTAGTGATGAGACACATAAGTGTTGTGTGTGTATTTGTTTTAAGGTATTGTCCTCACTGGTTGATACTAATTCACTACTTGTGTATGAATAGGTATGGAGTGAAGTCAACCAGGCTGTCTTGGACTATGAGAACCGAGAGTCGACGCCCAAACTGGCGAAACTCCTAAAGCTTCTGTTGTGGGCTCAGAATGAACTGGACCAGAAGAAAGTCAAGTACCCTAAAATGACTGATCTGAGCAAGGGCACTATCGAGGACCCCAAATAGAGACGAACACGAAGCCTGCTCAGTGTAGCTTTGTGTGGGAAATAAAGTGGACATTTTTGCCTCCCCTTTCACTATTTATATTCAGTCAGTGACTGATTTCTTTAGTTTTTTTTCCTTCTGTTTAGCACAATTATAGTTGTTATTGCTTATCAAAGACTTTTTTGCATTAAATGGGTCGTGCAAATGCGAATGTTTGTAATTCAAATCTGTTTTATGGCCAAAACAGGAACACTTTGGAAACACAGAGACAAATGTTATGATTTTTCTATTTGGCACAGATTACCGAGTTGACTTTTAGATATTATGTTCTGAAGAGAATTGCTGTTCTGTCTACTCTATCTACAACTATTCAGAAATATTACTGGAGATATTTTTTTTGACATAATTATGTCCTACACCTCATTGTCCTCACACATCGGTTAAGTGTACTATTCAGGTTTTCTTACCTCATCTGCGGATCTCTTTCCACTTTAGCGTGAATCATTTCAACAGGACGGATCAAATGGGCGATGGTGGAACGGGATGCTTATGTAACTTTATGTGCAGTGCAAAGGAGTAGCCTATAATGGGGGGGGGAGGAGAACATTTTGTAAAACTGCTAGTATTATGGAGGATCATCTGCTTTGTGAAGATAATATTTTCCCTGCTTACATTGTATGATTTATAGAGTTCAATAAGTGACTTCTCAGATGCTTTACACAAGTATTAAAACACACTTTTTTAATTTAAGAAATGCTTCTTGCATATTTGTTTGTTAGTAGTATAGATCTTGATCGTTAGAGGGCATGCAGTGTTTATTAGAGTGGGACAATAAGGAAGGAGTTACAGCTGGTGTATGTGATGTTGATCATCAGCTACACACAACCTCCAGGACGGGGATAAAGACACAGCTGCGATCACACCGGCAGCTCTGGATCTTCAGTGTGCTGGAGGGAGAGAGAGAGAGAGACACAGAGAGAGAGAGAGAGAGGTGGTCCTGTGAGGAACGCAGGTCGATCGAGATGTTATTTTGTCGCCTTTAAGTCGTTTTTCATTCGTAACAGCCTCGATCTGGGTTGCGAATAAACCTACAGTAAGATATATTTAACGTTTCGATCTATTCTCCTGCGTTTCCTTGTGCTCGCTGTTTATGTTGGTAAAAAGGGGCTGAGTCACGTTACTTCCTGGTTGAAGCGCGCTGGGGGAGCTGGAGTGACTGCGTGGCTGAAAGAGAAGGAGAAAGTCAGAGAGAGAGAGAAATCGTTGACACGTGGATGATCGCTAATCAGGAAAAGCAAGAAGCACCCGGTCAGAATCGCAGGCGGTAAAAAGGAAGCTGTTGAAGAGGCGCTGAGGAGCCACACGGAGACGATGTTACTGCGAGGTAACAGCGAGACAGAGACCACTTTAACGCCGATCTGTCTAAAGAACTAAAACTCGGAAGACCTCGCGAAGGAAGGAAGGAAGGAAGGAAGGCGGCGAAGAGAAAGAAGCTTCTTGTTGAATGGCAATTCTACAAAAGCATGGCAAGAACTCCAGTCCAGACCTGGCCGGTGTTAAAGACAGTCCCGAGAATTTGGAAGGAGTTGGACATCAGAAAAAGTGGCCAGAGTCAAATCAGAACTGGACCAGGTGAGACACCGAGAGAGAGAGAGAGAGAGAGAGAGAGACGTGTATGAGTCTGTGCATGAATCTCTAACTCATAGAAGTACAGTAGGATCGAGGTTTAAATATTTTGATATACTGTAGGTGTTAATTAGCGCGCGTGTGCTTCTGCTTTGAAGTGAGACGAACATGTGTTACCTGAAACATTGTATCTAAATGAAACAAAAACACTTGTTGTGTATGAAGTAGTGTTGTGTAGTGATACAGATGATGCACACAGTACCACTCAAAAGTTTCTACATTCTAGATCAATACTATATTTGATTATTACTATTATTGTTATTATTATTTTAAACTAACATATGGAATTAGTTAATTAAGTAACAACACCAACAAAAACAGTCGGTTACTATTTGAAGACATGAAGGAGGCCAGCTGTTCTAGAATAGTTCTTGCAAGAACAGTATTGTCAAGCGCATTTGTGAAACCCATCAATCATCATGATGAAACTGACTCTGATGAAGCCCTTCCCAAGAAAGGTAGACCGAAGCTTACCTCTGCTCCAGAGAAGTTCATTTAGAGTGCCCAGTCTCAAAAATCACCAATTAACAAACAGCACCTCAGATTAGAGCCGTTATGAAGACTTAACAGAGCATAGGCATACATGTATCAATATCAGCTGTTTAAAGGAGGTTATTGCATATTTTAGATGACTTCAGCATTGTTTTACAAGACCATTGAGTTAGAAGGGGTTTAAGTCTTGACTTATGTTATACTTATGATAAATGTTGCAATATATGGGTATGTAGTGTATATGTGTGGCTAGATACTCAGGTTTTGTGAAACTGAAACCTCACTAAGAATAAATTTGTATAATTGAATGAATGAATAATCCATAGCTTTAATAGTTTAAGCCTATGTTACAATGTATAAACATTGTAATCACAAAATCGTCTTTAAACATTATCGCCTAGTAAGTGCATTTAATCTGGAATTTTTATTTTATTTAAGACTCCTATTTATCTTTATACACCTTCCCTTATTCATATTGAATAACCTTGAGTAACATGTGTTATGATGAATGTGAAACCTATACTGGAAACACTGTTTGTTCGTTATACGCATTCACGCCATTAGATTAAAAGAACACAATGTCATTGCCACTATTTGAAGTATGTGCAATATCGGCTGTGTTGCCTAACACTAACTGTCAGCTCTAGTCTCGTTCACAGCGCTGATTCTTATCCTATTCTCTCTCTGTGTAGGCCGGTAGCACGGATATGGACGGTGGTGCTGCTGTTGGGTACATGTCTCCTGTACTGTGCCCGTGTGGCCATGCCGATCTGCGCCGTGAGCATGGCAGAGCGCTTCGGCTGGTCCAAAAGGGAGTCTGGCATGGTTCTTGGCAGCTTCTTCTGGGGCTACTGCTTCACTCAGGTCCTCGGTGGCTACATCAGTGACAGGTCAGGAAACTGGCTAGTTGAGATTGACGAGATCTAAGATCTAAACCCAGTTTTTTTTTCTTTTCTTTTAATGTCTGAATAGGAACTGGTTGGTCTTTGAAAGTGTGAGGAACGCGTGACATAATGTGTCAAACATTTAGCTGTGATGTCAGCCTGCTTTGAATGTTCATGCAAAACAGGGCCTTGGCAGACCTGAAAAAGCAAACCATTGTAAAGTAACTATTTGCAGAATGTTGCATGTCAGTGCACACAGTCGGATTTGTTAGGAATAAATGACGGATGGTTCATGTTCTATTACAGTTTTCTGACACTTACTGCAATTTGCCACAGCCTTATTAACAAACAAAAAAAATAATTAGCTGGCTTAATCAAATAGATTTAATTTAGTTGTTTTATGTCTTTGTTGCTGTGCTTAGTAGGAATTGTTCAAGTAATACAGTGTGTGTAGGTTTCATTTCCAACATTCAGTTAACTCTTCTTAGCTCTTAAAATGACTCCCTTAAAGTTCTACAGTTAAACTGCATCCATGGCTCTTGTTTATGTTGTAAATAGGGTGGGAGGAGAAAAAGTCATGTTGCTGTCTGCTACAGCATGGGGAGCCATGACAGCATTCACGCCCATCCTGGCCCACTTCTGCTCGCAGCCCATTCTCTCCATGACCGTGTCCCGCTTCCTGATGGGCCTCCTGCAGGGTAAGTGATGGGTCGAGTGAGTCACTCATTAGATTGTCGTCCCACTGCAGTCTTTAAGACTCTTAATAATCATCTTCAGGAAGAGCTGGAAATCCGATTTAGCTTCTCAAAACCTCAGAGCTGCTGTGGCTTTAAAACTGCACTCAGCCGAACACAGCCTTTATTTGTGATCAGGAACAAACCTTTTACTAAATAAAAAAATCTGGAAAGCGATGTTTGAGTGTTGTGAACTACTTGAGGGTGATCAACATGACCAGTTATCGATTTATCTATTCATAGACAGCTGAAAATTACCCTGTCAATTAGATATCATTTTGTGTGTTAAAGAGGGCAGGTTGTGAAGCAGTAATGAGTGACATTATACTCAAGTTCTCTTCCTGGGAACGCTTTATCACTATCGTTCTCTGATGCAGGAGGAAGTAGGCATAAAATATGTTTTATGGACTACATTTTATCTGTTATGTCTTTGCTACCCGGGTATTGTGGTTCCAACTGCTCACTCAGGGTTGATAGATTTAAAAAAATTTTTTTTCATTATTATTTTTTTTTTGGGTCAGCGAACACATTTAGCATCTGGACTAGCTCACTGTTCTCAGACGCTAATGCAGGCTTCTAAATCTAAGGCTAATGTGGTTGTTTTTTTCTGTTTCTTCTCCAGGTGTTCACTACCCGTCTCTGGCTAGTTTGTGCTCCCAGAAAGTGGTGGAGAGTGAGCGTGGTTTCCTCATGAGCACAGTAGGGAGTGGATCGTATCTGGGGTGAGTTTCATACTGTAGATTTCATATGCTGAACTGAGCCAGAGTTTGCTAAGTGGTTTCACAATATATCTTGTGTTCTGGTTATGAATCAATAAAATAACAAACAAACATGGACTTAATCGTTCAGAAATGTGTTAACCCATCTCAATAATATGTCTTTACATGGTTCTTTTTCTTGAGTTGGGATCCAACTCCAATCCCAACTCAACTCAAGGTCCAATATTTTACTATTTCTTTTAAGTTAACACTGGCCACAGAGCTCCCCCTATGTGTCTGTAACAATAAAGAGGAAAATCTAACTGGCCTGTTTAAATCCTGGCCAGTACGAAAATGTAAAATGTTCCCACACATGAAAAACCCTGAACGTCCAAAAAACACCTGAAATTGAATTTTGCGCTATAGGTCCCCTTTATGGTCATTCTAATGCATTACAAATTAATAATTTACCTTCAATATGAGATTTGGTTATCTTTAAGGGTGACCTCATCTATTAGTATGTTTTAGTATATTTTTTATTAGAGCCCAAGCACTATGACATCAGCTCTAGGGCCCTATTGTTTTCCTAAGGATTCTTTTCCCCCACCATGCTTAACATGCTCAAAAAATCTCGCACACAAAACCCCTTACACATTTAGAGCTCATTGAGCCAAAGAACTTTTGCAGTGCCTGTCATGGGCTCAGTTCAACAGTAAATTAGTTATTTTGGGTCATTTGCAAAACGCACGGATTTGATTTTGTAGGGAATTTATGCCATCACCACTAAACCGGGCCTAAGTGATCTCGACATTGAGGATGCAAAATTGCAGAGGGATTTTTGATACCTCAAACGGGTCCGCTGTGACAATGCCTTAAACTTATGCCGAAAAGTGGTTAATAACTTTCTGTGGCTTTATATTGTGACATTACATTCAGTGACATCACATTGACTGACATCATAGTGTGATGCTTTTTGGAGGTCTAAACATAAAATTCCCCCTTTTCTAAAATTCTGTCATAATGGTATTACTTTAAATGCATGTGCCCGCTGTCTTTCTGGCGCACCCAGGTGGTGATGGTTAAGGGTGCTTGGGCCCACTCATCGTTGCTTCCAACTTTATTTTATAGTCATTTCCTTTCCGAAGTTGAGTTGATGCAACTTCCTGTTAAATGGGTAAAGAAACAATGATGTAAAATCATAAATACTAGCATAAAATGGATCATTCATGATAAAGGGTGTTTAAAGCATGAGATTGAAATGGAATCACACTAACATATTTTAAGGTAAAATATATGTGTAGTGTACTGGGACACATGAAATGCTTTAATGTAATGTAGGAAATGTTTCTTAATTTTGTAGTGATCTTTCTTATACACTTAAATGACATTTTGAACACAGACAGCGATTTTCACAACTGCTGATGTGTTTTTACATTTATCTATAATTTGATGTAATATCAGATACCTAGTCCTTATGCTAAAGTTAATGACTTGATATCGGTCTGATGCTGCTTTAATCTCCAGTTTAAAGTGAGTTGTGGGAACAGCAATCAGGCAGGTCGTCTTTTCTCTCCTCTAATTTTGATGTCAGTAAAACTGAAGGATGGAGCTACAGTTTATTGGTTGGAATTTTGTATATTAAAGAGGACCCAGTGTACTGAAGAGAGAAATTTGTGTGTGCAGAACGTTGGTGATTGGAGGAGTAGGCTCGCTCATGCTGGACCTCTACGGCTGGGAGAGTGTGTTCTACATCTCAGGCCTCCTGTCGCTGCTTTGGGCCTACTGTATGTGGAAATATCTCCTCAAGGGAGAAGGTAAGGTCTGGTGACTCTTCATATGCATGCTACACCATGAGGCATTTAGGCTTTAGGCTACAGTATGGCGGCTCAGTGTTTAAGGGACTGGTTTGAGGTACTGCTCAGTTGTATCCTCTCTGAAGTTGCTTTGGATAAAATTACTAGTTAAATGATGTAAAAAAAAAAGAAAGAAAAGAGAATATAATGACAAGTTGTAGACTACACGGGTAATGCTGCGGTAGAGCTACTGCAAGCCTCCTGACAAATTCTAATGGCTTTATGTACAGTACCAGACACAAGTTTGGATTTTCGACATTCTAGAACATTACTGGATTTCTTTTCAAAACTATGAAATAACACACATTTCATAGTCAGTTGTTATTTTAAGACACTAAGGTCAAAGCAAGACTAAAACTTACCTCTGCTACAGAGGAGAAGTTCATTTAGAGTTACCAACCTCAAAAAAATCACCAATTAACAAACAGTACCTTAGATTAGAGCCGTTATGAAGGCTTTACAGAGCATACTGTAAGTTGCAGACGCATCTCTATCAACTGTTCAAAAGAGATTATTGCATATACTGTACAATGTAGGAAGCAATAGAAATCAGGAAAGACCATGGAATTAGGAGTGTCCAAACTTTTGACTGGTAGTGTTGTACTTTCTTTTATATAAAGTTTCAGATTTTCTTACAAATCACTGGAATTTCTGTTCAAGGGAATAATGTTTCTGATGCATTTAATTATTAATGCGTTTAAAATCTTGCAGCGCTACAAACAATACATCTTGGCGTCAGAGATGTCTCACTATGTGTTTGTACACATGAATCATAGAACATGTGGCTTCCCAAAGCACACAAGAATAGAACATGAGCTTTAATTCTTCATCAAATAACTGGTTTGCTTTGTAACTTAAGCGGATGGTTTTCAGTTTACTTTGCAGGCGTTAATAGACTTTTTGTTGTAGAGACTGTTTAGTGCACAATGAAACTTTTAGGTCACATACTGTACTTGGCTCTTTATTGTGTTGCATTAGACAATTGACAGTAATGTTTAAAAAAAAAAAAATGCATCAAGCAAATAATAATTAGCTTGATGTGATTTTGCCAAATTTTGCACTAGACTTGCATGAGGCAACTTAAAGTAGGAATCTTAAATGCTACAATGTTTCTGTTTTATGCTTCAGAGTCTTAGAAAATGATTACATTTCTTTGACCATGGTGCTTTAAAGTTTGCCTATCTCCTTCAGGGTTAGAGGATTGTATCTTCCCTCTGATATCTGTACATGGAGTTTACATGTTCTTCCATGCTTGTTGGGTTTCCACTGGGTACTCCGGGTTTCTCTATCCATGTTGTAGGCTGATAGATGTTTCCAAATTGGGTTGGCACCCCATTCAGGGTGTACCCTACCTTGTGGCCTTGGCCCCCTACACATAGAATAAGCAGTATAGATAATGGATGGACAGACGGATAGAATTCTTACAGGCTGTATTTGCATTTTTGATGTGTCGATGACTTCCTTGATCGTGTGTAAATATTTGTGAGGTCTGTATTTGTGATTGTGTAACGTCATCCATGTCACTTTACTTTGTTGCATACTGTTCACACAAGTTACTGTGCATATCTACCAAGGGCTTAACTGTGGGTTAAACGATGGTGATGTTGACATCTCCACCAATGTGGGGGTGTCTGAGAACATCCATCCATCCATCCATCCATCCACACATCCCATCTAGTGATGGGATGAATGGCATAAAATTTTCCACTTTAATCCAAGCACCATATTCGTAATATATCAGATTGTTGTTCCAGTATTAATAAACAACGTACCTGTTGGGAATCAATTACTATTTGCATTTTTTATGTAAACTTGTTGCTTGTTCTTTTATACTTCCTCTTTTCGTTCTGCATGCGCTTGCTGTATCTCATGCCTGCAGTTACTGCTGTGTGCTTGAGAAGTCAGAGAGAATGTGTTAGACGCAAGCAAGTCTCACGCGATGAATTGTGAAAGCCAAACACTTGATCATGTTTTATAACCGTTAGTAATTCATGATATTATATGATATGATGTATGATGTGAATGTAAATTATGTCCATGCTATCTACTGTATCTACACTTGCATGTCTCTGCTTAGTTCTATTAGAACAGAGAGAGAGAGAGACCACTAACAGGCTTCTCCATGGAGGAAGTACACAGCCTACTATAACAAACTAGAGCTTTCAGTCATTTAGCAAGTTTGAGTCTGGGTAAATAAAACCTATGCATGCAAGTGCTCTTCCAGCTCTAGGGTTAATGCTTGACACCATTGTATGTGTTCAGGTCCCATCATTACACTGGAATCACTGGGCAGCGCAGGGACCCAGTCCAAACTGTCACGCAGAAACTGGATGCGTCTCTTCAGACAACCGGCTGTATGGTGAGATAAGAATTTGTCCAGTAACTGAGAAATGATAGTCCTTTTTGTGTGTGTGTGTGTGTGTGTGTGTGTGTGTGTGTGAGGGTGTGCGGGGAAGGGAAAGCATGAGAAACTGTGATTGCTTTCCACCTTGTGTCTATTTGCTTATCCTCCTGTAGCAATAAAATCCTGTTTGCAGTGTTTACACTACCTGTGCTAACACTGTTTAGAGACTCGAGGTGGGTAATGTACGACAGAACGACTGTCCATAAATGTCTTAATTATATCAACTACAGGAGATGTTTGGATATCAAGAGCATGTAATATGACTAAGGAAATGTGTTTGTGTTCTGTTTATTCCCTATATTATTATTATTATTATTATACGAAGGTGAGTCAAATGATCCGCACTTATCGATTATATTAAACTTCGTCTTATCAGCACTTTGTTCAAGGCAACTGTCTCCCCAGTCACTGATGTGCAGGTGTGAACGTGTTACATGAGTTCATTTGTAACTGCGGTGCAAGCAATAATGGACGCCTGGCTTGTGATTTGCACGAAAGGAGAGCAGCGTGCAGTGATTTGTTTTTTTTTGTGGTCTGAGGGTGTACGTGGTGCCGAAAGGACTCGCAGAAGTGCTTAACCAGAAGCGTTTGGATATCCGCAAAAACAATTTGCAGCAATACTCTAAAGAAGGTAAAAGTTTCTTAAAGCGAATCATTACTGGTGACGAGACATGGATTTATCACTACAAGCCTGAGAGTAAACGCCAGAGTATGGACCAAGTAAAAGTTCAAAATCAACCATCAGCTGGAAAATCGATGTTTGCTGGGATTCTCAAGGGTCAGTATTGGAACATTATCAGGAAAAAGGTTCAACAGTCAACAGTGCTCATTACAGCTAGATGCTTATTGAACAGCTGAAGCCTAAACTTTGAGTTAAATGCAGAGGACTGCTATCCAATTGCGTTGTAATCTTGCATAGCGATGCACGTCTGCACACTTCTGATGAAGAAGTGAAGACAGCAGTGCATTTGCAGCAGTGGCTTGCAGCTCAGCCTCAAAAAGCTTGTGGACAGATGGACAATGTGTATTGAAAACTTATGTATTTGTCTTCTCTAAAAATTTATTAAAATTAATTCTACAGCCAGAGTGCAGACTCGCCCTCATATATTTTGTCTTATGTTTAATATCAAACTGCTTCACATTTCAGTGGAGGAGCAATATTGTTTATTTTTTGTGATGAATTGATAACCTGGCAAGTTATTTTATTCCTGTGTGTGTGTGTGTGTGTGTGTGTGTGTGTGTGTGTGTGTGTGTGTGTGTGTGTGTGTGTGTGTGTGTG
>JAQMYL010000015.1:13396275-13416131 GCA_030014365.1 Clarias pachynema | reverse complement strand
TATATATATAATTTTTTTTTTCCCCTTGGAAAACAGCACAATTTCTAAATGATCCCAGACTTTTGAGCGGTCGGTTGTGTAGGTGCCAATACCGCCACTGTACACAAAAATGTGCTCAGCATACACTAACAGAATATCAAATCTTGTTTTTTCAATTTGAAATTTTTTTTAATGATAATTTTTTTTTCACCATTTTTATTTACAATTTTAATGGCATCTATCCCAACATTCTTTCATACTTAAGTGTTTGCATATAAAGATAATGATATTAAAACTGTCTCAGATGCTTTTCACGAAACCTCACAGTCGATGCACATGCAGACGTTAAACATGATTTAAATGCCGCATCCAGCAGTCGCTTAACCAAACTCTCAATTCAGTGCCAGCTCTCAGAGTCTTACTGTCTCATGTATACATGACATGAGTCTTTTCTTTTTCTTTCTGCCTCTGCAGTGGTGTGTCCGTTAATGTTCAGGATCTTGCACCGTCCTGTGCTGGTTCTCTGTTTGGTACGTGCTGTCTCCTTTTCTTCTGTCACACAGTTAAATGGGCTTATAATTAAAAGCTGATAGAAACAATTGCATTCTGTTGTATGTAATATATAATGTTTGTGTTTTTTAGGTGTGATGAACACTTGTGGAGCATTTTCAGGTAAGTTTGAGTGTCAGAAATGAAAAAAACACCTCCCGATGTATAGTAGAAATAACTTAATTAATTAAGACTAAATTAATTAAGTGTTTTAAATGGTGCTTTCTGGTTTAGATGACATTTACACGTTTTAGACTATTTGTATACAGTTTGAGCTAACAATTTTTTAGCTATTAACTGTTTACACTGCCTGACAAACGCACAAATATTTCTTTTGATCACTTTCGGTTTTTATAACAGTCTGCAATGTTGTGATAAAATTCATGTGTGAAAATGATACCTCGTGATACCAGAACCACTCTATTCCAATGCTTTCACTTTGTCTATTAAATATAGCTGTTATTTCTATTTTTTAAGCATTTAAGAAATCTCTGATTGCATTCATTCATCCTTATACAAAGTCGATGTTTCAGCATTAATCCTTCCAGGTTTACATTGCAGTCATTTTAATGTTTTTTGTTTGATGCAGGTCACTAATTTGACCCTACTGACATAGCAACTTTATATACACTGCTTTGCCAAAAAAAAAAAAAAAAAGGCACCATTTCAGAAGAGTCAAATTATTGGGCTGCATCAAGCAAAGAAAACAACTAAAGAGATTTGAAATGGTTGGAACTGTGTTAAGAACCCATTATCAAAACCTGGAAGGGTAAAAAATGATCATTGGAGATCACTTGAAGTTACATGGTAAAAAATATCAACGGTAAAACCCATAGTTATATTTAATAATCAAAATAAGAGCATTTTCATATACATACAATGTGATGAGAACTCCCAGGATTGGGACTAATCAGCTGTCCCCTCATAAGAAAACCACTTGTTGGTGAAACTAATCATTAAAAAGGCTTTAGTTTGCTATGGAGCAAAAAGATTAGACTTTGGAGCAATTAAAAAAGGTCATGTGGTCGGATGATTCCAGACTGACCACTCATTCCAGAGTGATGTGTGTGTCAGGGTAAGAAGGGGAAGCGAATGAAGCAGTGCACCCATCATGCATAGCGGTCACTGTACAAGCCTCTGGAGGCAGTGTTATGGTCTGGGGTTTCTTCAGTTGGTCAGGTCTAGACTCAGCAACAGTATGTGGCAATAAAATGAAGTCAGCTGACAACCTGAATGTACAGGGAATCACATCAGTGGGGTTTTCTTCCCTGATGGCACAGACATATTCCAGAATTAAGAGGTTCTGGAAGCATGAGGAATCATTTTCCACATTGTGTGCTGTAATCATAACTAAAGGTGACTGTATGAAATATTAGTGTTTTTTTTTTTGGACCAGGCAGTGTAGTGCACTTATGGCTTTAGCAATTTATACAACTTGCTGTGAAAAATTCTATTTTCAGGCCATTTTTCGTTGTTCAAAAACATTATTTAAAATTTTTGATATCACTAAAAAGAATCTTATTACAAACAACTTGTGTGTAGAATGTTTGGCATTTGCTATTTGTTAGTGTATTTATTTGTGTGTGTGTGTCAACAGGGGTGATTATGGTGTATTTCTCGGGTTATCTGATCGAGGCCACAGGGTCGTGGGCATCAGTTTTCGCCCTCATCACTGTAGTGAACCTCTTGGGTTTAGGAATGTTCCTGGCGTATGCCGAGGCACGCAGGGTCGACATCGAAGCCATGAAGGGCCGCTATCACAACATCCACATCTGAGCAAACGGAAACCCAAATCAAAACTGTTGTAACGTTGTGTTCTTGCAGACCGGGACAATAGAGATCTTTCAAGGACAGTCTGCACTTCAGAGGCAGCATCTGGCAGCGTTGACTTTATAGGTGCTGAAACCAGCTACACCAGTATTTCAGTATTAGCTTTTCCTCTCGAGTGTCTCGCAGTTATGAGGAGACAAGTTACTGAAAACATGACTATCGTTATCTGTTGTAGTTTAGTCGAATATAAAGTAATATACAATGATTTAAAAATGTTATATAATGACTGCATATTTTGTTAAGGCTAAAGATGCATCGTCTTCACCTTCTTTCTTTCATTCCATTCTTTCGTCCTTTCTGTAATTGTTGTCGAGCGGTTTGGCTTGACAAAACTCAGGCATCATCATCGTTATCGGTGTGATCATTAACATTGTTGTTTATGGAGCTTTTTTTCCATGTTCTCCATTGCTCATGCTTCCATTGCTCCATTTGCTCTAGTTCCATTGAATTCAACGGATGATGACTAAAGCCCAAAGATAACTTTTTAAGTTTCAATATATATCATATTATACATCAATCTTTCACATGTTCAGCATTCCATAATCCATATTTCATGCTTTCATACTTTGTTCTTCGGTCAAGTACCAAAGACCTAAAAAGCTGCTTTCATGAGGTAGTTTATGTAGCTCTCCATAGCCTTGCAGCACTGTGTGGAGAGAGAGAAAGAGAGAGACAATAGAGTTGTTCTAGTAGTAAAACTAGGTGAGATTAGACATAAGGGCGTGTCAAAATGTGAACAGTCTGTTTGGATGTTTTAATGAGATTCCTTTAAGACTGCTCTTATCTTTTCTCTCCTGTGGGTGGGTGATAATTTATAGTTACAAGTATTTATTTGATGGATACCATCATCCATTGTGGTTTAAGAGTGCACAGAGTTGAAAGCTTGATGACAAAGTGTCTTACTAAAGGGTCCAACAGTGGAATTTTGGGAATCGAAACTCTCAAAAGTTTTCGGAAATATCGCACACATATCAGTTCCCCTGTAATCGTTAAATGTGCGTTAGTTTGCTGGTACGACAAAGTCTCTGCAGTATAGACGACAAATCTGAAAAACCTTTATTCTAAGGATTGTGAATGTTACTTCTTTTTTGATTTTCAAATTGTTTAGACCAAATATATTTTGTATTCAAGTCAAATGTTTTTTATGATTGTGCTTAGCAGCAGGTCAAGATGCATATGATCATGTTAAAGAAGTGCAATTTGCTTTAACATGCAATGGCTGTACCGAAAGTAATGCACAAGTGGGAATAACCATTTTGTTAAATGACAGGTTGTTTAAAAAAAAAAAAAAATGTGGTAGAGGATCTCTCTCAATGCGGGGGTACTAATCAATCAAAGGTGATGCATCTGCACCATCATTGAACCCGAATCTTTGAAAATCATCCTTTGTCGCAGGTGAAGGTCTCCCACTGTGCTACAGAATTCATATGGAGACGACACCATTGACAAGAGCAATATGCACAAATGGATGAAGAAGTTTAAAGAATGGGAAACCGGCATTAAAGACAAACCACGCAGTGGGAGATCATCAACTGCGACCAGACACGAAAGTGCTTACCAGAGGATTCAAGAGTTGGGTTCAACGCTGGCACAAATGCATGGCTTGTGACTGACACTATGTTAAGTAGTACCTGTTTGTATACAGGAAATTATTTGACCAACATGTGCAATCTGAACAACGCCGCCGGTTAATAAAAAGTCATGCCCATGTTTGCATTAATTTCTGTACAGCCTTGTATCGGACATGATAGAGTTCCTGACTTAAGGATGTCAAGAGGTGAAGGTGATTTATTATCCATACCAACACCATTTCAATGAAATTGTTGTAGCTTGTTTATTATATAAATGATATATAATAATTCTACATAATATATATTATATACTACTTAAATGTGTACCTTTTTCACTTAAACCAAACAAGTCTGAAGAAGGAAGCCTTCTTGTCAATTCTTAGCTATCGAGTTTGGGTGTTTAAGAGGGAAATATCATTCAGAGAACCTTAAACCTGTTGATTTATTCTGTTTCTCGAGGCCTGTAGTGAGATTATATCTAGCATGTTTTTCGTGTGTGGCAAAAGTACTTTTAAAAGCTTCTTTGCTTAATTTCATGACCTGAACACCTGACTAAAGGTTTTAACTTGGGAACTAGGAGAAGAGCTAAATAATTGAATTTGTTTAAACAGATATGTGTCTAAGTTGTTACCGCATCATGCCTTATTGCACTAAGGTCATTCTCGCCTAGAAGAAGCTTTATTTTTATTTTTTATTATTGTTGCAATACTGTTTTTGCAGCTGAAACAATTGTACATAAATGCACCATATTCACAAAGGATTGCAAATGCAGCTTATATTCTTTTATATAAGAGTAATATTAATTATATATACATAGATGTTCAGCTGTTAGGTTTTTTAAAACCTATGTAAGGTAACTCGTTGCCAAATAATTTGTCATGTGACTTAAAAAAAAAAAAAAATTAAATGTTGTCATTATGGTTGATCAAAATAATAATCCACTAGTCACCTGTAAAATGTTTTACTATCACAATTTTTATGATAATATTCTGTGAAGGTGTGAATCCACATCATCTGACCTATGATGTCATCCTGCCCGTTCAAATGCAGTTTTCTGCTAAGAGATTATCTTTGAACCATTTCCAGTGAAAATTAATTTGAAAATTTGAAATATAGAAATGCAGTGCTCTCCTGCTTTAGAAAACTTGCTATTTGTAAACCTTTTGTTCAAAAATAAAACTATATTTTATCAAGTACAAGGATTATTTTGGTGTATGTGTATGGTTCAGTATTTACCACAAGGAGGAGGTAGAGGGCTATGTTTACAGTTCAACAGTTCAGCAAAAGTTCAGCTACATGGAAAAGCCCAAATTCAAAAAGTTTTTATAGAAAACGCACATTCAGCCAATCACGTCTTAGCCCTTGCATGATGTCACCTGCCTCAAATCAGAACCTTGCGCATATCTTGGGCAGCAATTGTCCCGTTCCACAATGCAGGATGAATATGAACATGAACGGACATGCAGGGCTCTCTCTCCCCCTCTCTGGACGTATGTTGTGGCACCATATGGCAGACTGCTGTGTGCCATGCTGGTGAGCTGGCAGCGGGTGCGTGTGCCACAGGCCAGGCGTCAGTCACCCCTCTCGTGGGACCCGCTCAGGTTAGCGAGGAGACAGATGGCCCTGC
Source organism: Clarias pachynema (assembly GCA_030014365.1). Taxonomy (NCBI): domain Eukaryota; kingdom Metazoa; phylum Chordata; class Actinopteri; order Siluriformes; family Clariidae; genus Clarias; species Clarias pachynema. Next base: position 13,410,575 of record JAQMYL010000015.1, on the reverse strand, counting down.
CCGTTACCGTAACTCTGGGCAGGTGGAGGTGAGCTCAGCAACCAAGGTGAAGTAGAATGGGCAGACCTGTGTCATAACCCAAGATGAGCAGCACTGACTGGCACCAGGACCACATTCTGACCTATGCATGAATCAAGGGTGTATTTACTCTTTGAACTTGGCTGCTTTCTATATAATTCAACATTAAATATCAGTGTATTTTCAGTTTAGTTTTCCTTTTTTGTAACAGCTAATAGCACTCAGGAATCCTAATCATCATTCGAGAGCAATTAATGCTGTATGGTGTGGAAGTTAGCAAGACCTAGCTAATCACTAAAAGCAAAACAAGTGATGCCCTCACTAGACCAAACTGCAGTGCCTCTCATGCATCATCATCCACAGAAAAGCAAAAGCCTATCCCCACTATATGACCAAAAGTTCCCATGATCAATCTTTTTTTTTTTTTGCATTTTAAACATCCCATTACAAGTAAATCTCTATTCTGCCATAATAATAATAACCTCCACCCTTCTGGGAAAACTTGCCACTAGATTTTGGAGCATCGCTGTGGGGATTTGTGTTCATTCAGCCGCAAGAGGATTAATGAGGTCAAGCAGTGATGTTGGATATGGAGGTCTGGGGGACAGTATTCCAGTCCTTCGGAAAGGTGTACAGTTGGGTCAAAATCATGGCTTTGTGCAGGCCACTGGAACACTTGGCAAACCATATATGGATCTTGCTTTGTTTATTTTTGTGGGGTATTGTGATTCTGCAGTATTTTTATATTTTAATTTTTAAGTCCACTAAAGTGAGAAATTTTTGTGCTACAGCATAAAGTTGTTCTGGACCAGAGCTGTTGAGATCCAGTCATGGAGGGCCAGTGTCCATCATATTTGGGTGATTATTTGGGCGAATTACATACTGTACTTGGCACTGACCTTCTACAACTGGATTTGAACAGACTGTTGTGTGACAATACTGGATGGTTAGGTGTCCACCTACTTTCGGGCACATAGTGTATCCCTGGAGGCAAATCGGTGGCACATCGTTGCCACATTACAGCTTTGGAGTCCTGGCTTGACCCTGAGCTGGGGATACTGTCTGTGTGGAAATGTACTGTACATCTTCTCCACGATCATAAAGGTTTCCTCCTTAAGAAATTTTAGTAAATGGTTTGACTATAATGCAGGGACAGGGTTCGGAAGGTCCCAGGTTCAAACCCCACGACCACCAAGTTGCTGTCGTTGGACCCTTGAGCAAGCTCTTAACCCTCAACTGCTCAGACGTATAATGAGATAAAAATGTAAGTCGTTATGAATAAGGGCATCTGCCAAATGCCTCGATGTAGATATATAATAAAATACTCCTAACTACATTGGACTGGTATTTATATACGGCCAAATGGATTCTGAAAATGTTAAATGAATACTGATGACTTTTCTGTGCAGCATTGTCAGGATCAGGCAGTTAAGTAGTATGAATAAATTTGACTTGTCTCCTTGTTTTGCCAGTTCTTAGCTTCAATTTGTAGTTTTTATGGTTGGGTATGTTTTATATCAGCATTTGCGAATGAATTTACTTGTCATACTTTTCTTGCTGACAGAGTGGTGTCGTGGGAAGCACTGTGGCCTTGGACCTCTGAGGTTGAGGTTTCAATTCTCACATTGGGTCTACGTGTGTGGAGTCCTCCATGTGCTTGGTGGGTTTCCTCTGGTTTTCTCCCACAGTCCTAAGATATGCAGATTAGGTTAATTGGTGTTCCCAAATTGCCTGTTGTGTGCGTGCCCTGTGATGGATTGGTGCCCTCAAGTCTCCTGGGATAGGCTCCAGGCCCCCTGCAAACCTGATGAGATAAGATAAGAATAATCTCATTATATGGCCCTATATATGGATTTTTGCACAATAATAATAATAATAATAATACATCTTCAATATTTCTCTACCTCTATGTCTTTTTAAATCTGATTATCATGAAAATGACAATTATTATACAAGAGGTCAGGGTAATGAATTTTCCCAGGAAAAACAAACTATTATACAAATATTCCCTTACACACCCACTCCAATCTCTTACATAAGTTAAGAACAGGAGGCCAGTAATAAGACGAGAAACAACAAGAAGTAGGTGCGAAAGTATATGAAAGGGACAGAATGTTGGAAAAAACACAACAAAGAAAGGTAGGTCTTCAGCTGCCCAGAGGGCTAGCAAGCTGTTGTACACCACAACCATGTGAAGTACCACACGCTCACACTCTCCTCGCCATTTTTGGCTTCTCAATACCACTATCGCTGTCTCTTTCTCTTTAGCTGACAATTCTTTAGCTGAGGATTCGCTGTGGAGAAGAACTTCCCCGGGCTAGTCTGATCCTAGTCTGATGCTGTTGACGTTCAAACAATTTGACAGACAGACGACAATATCCAGACCTCTTGTGACACAGGTGCGTGAGCGAGTATGAGAGAGAGAGAAGGAGAGAGATTTAACACCAGTCACTCAATCCATAACATCAATCATAGTAATAAAACACAATAAGATTTCTATTACTGCACCGTAGAGGAGATCAGAAGACATATGACTAATGCTTTATTACTCTGTCTATTAATTTATTAGTTGGAAATAAGAGATACATATTTGGGTTAAGGATTTGGGGTAAAAGGTGCACTGACTATTTGAATTCACATCTGGTGTGGACATGCTCACTAATTCCGATCTCTCAGACCAGCCCATACTTCTGTCACACTCTTCATGCCAACACTGATTTAAAAACAAACAAAGCCAGGGGGCTCAGTGAAGCATGCTACGGTGTAGGTCAAAATCTTTTTTTAAATATATATATTTTTTATAAAATGGAAATTAAAATAAAAACATGTCTTGCAAGTAAAATCCACCTATGAATTCTTATGAACACACAATATCATAAGAATAATAATGGAATGGAAAAAAATATGGAAATATTAACTATGAAAAAAGATCAAACAAACAAAGAATCATTGTAAAAATAATATGCAAAAAATTTATTCATGTTAAAATCAGGTTAGAAATGAATCATTTATAAAAATCATGTGAAAATAAATTATTAATCTATGAAAGAAATAGTTGAAAATTGTGTGTAAAAATTACATGTGACAATAAATAGTGGGGGAAAAAAACACAAGAAAAATAAAGTATCTAAAAATCGCATGTGTATATTTCACATGAGAATCATGATTATCTGTGTGATTCAGCTCAATCTTCACGTTTACACATACTCACATCTCACACAGAACTACCCCGTTCTCTATTGTGCACTAATACAAAACTTTTGTTAAAAACACACAAAAAAAACTTTCTGTTAAATTTGCTTTAGGAAGAGGTGTCCTGCTTAACTGTTGTTTGCTTCCCCATTCTTAAAAACATACCGTTTGAGTAGTCTATAGATCCATACCTGGCTATGATGTCTCATACATCCTTGAGCATCTCTAAATAATCTTAAAGTAATAGTGAAGCACTTAATTACTCAGCCAGAAAAATGGCAGAGCGACAGAACCCCCGCTTACTTTATTGGTTTCCAGTGAGACGGTGCAGTAAAGAGCCTGTCAGAGGAACAGGAGTTGTGTGTGTGTGTGTGTGTGTGCATGAGAGAAACAGCCCTGTTAATTACTAATTAACATCAAGCTAATGACAATGTCAGTGTGTCACCGGCGTCTCAGCAAACGTCCTCTCTGCGTATCTGGGTGCTCTCTCGCCGACTGAGCAGCATATTAATGAAACTATCCTGTGTAACATTATGGGCCTGTTGGTAAGAATTCCTTACACGTCATTTAACTTTATATCTACAGTGCAAGGAATTAAGCACAAGACAGCTTGACACAAACATTATGAACAATACAAATCACCAGGAATTTGTATTGCATAATGTTTCCTCTGAATATGAGCTGCTTCTTACTTTAGAGACATTATATGAGGAATTTATGCAATCAATTTGTCCTTATTGTTTTCTAATAAATAATAACTAAGCTTCACCAAATTACAATGGGCTCTGGGTTGCTAATCAAAGGGTCAGGTGTTTAAGCACAGCCAGATCACAACTGTTGGGTCCTTGGGCAAGACCCTGAACCCCACACCCCATGCAACCCAGCCACTGTATGCAGTGCCGGTCCCAAAATTGGAGGTTTGCAACAGGAAGGGTAGGAAAACCTGCTCTGATATAGTGGCCCCTGGGATAAAAGGGACAAAGCCCACCTAAAACAAACAAACAAATAAAATCATCAGACTTTAATGCTTATAGCACAGAAAGAATAAAAAAATATATCCATGAACTTATTAAGGACTAATATTTCATGATTAGTCCTTTTCATTGTGATTGTGCAATGTACACACGTATGGCAACTTTCTTTATTATTATTATTATTATTATTATTATTTAAAGACTGGCCCCAGAATCAAATACAAAGACCCACCAGCAAACAGTTATAGCAGGGCTTAACTAAACTGAAGAGGCTTTCCCCCCCCCCCTTTTTTTTTATACCTCTATGTACACCTGCAAAGTGTTTTACTAAATGCTTATGCAAATATGTGCGTCTTATATGTCACGAGCCTGCAAGGAAGCAATTTAATATCATGAGACATTCTAAAACAAATCATGTGCATTGGAAAAAAATTATTCAGACAATGAAAGGGCAGAAAAACTGAAACAGCTCAAAGCCATCCTCACAAGAGGGAACATTTCACCAGATCTACCAGGGCACAGAATGTTACTAGAATTAATAAGCGGCAACGCGTCCAACCACCAAGCGCTGAAAACCTTATGTGGATTACTTAACTAATGCTGAGTGTCATTTATCCTGGAAAGAAGCACAGATTTGTGAATATTGTTCTGCATATCACAACTACAAATGTCAAGTGATGCCTTGCTGCAGTTATTCCTCTGAAATTAAATTCACAATTTTGGAGCTTTGAAACAATATTTTGATGACTGGCCTATGAATATTTGGAATATTTGTTGTTTAAAACCCTAGTGTAAATCTTTTCTCTTTGGGCTTGATGATCACCGATCATTTGCTCTTTCTGCCTTTACACACACACACACACACACACACACACACACACACACACACACACACACACGCATACACAGGGCCAGATATGTTGATTTCCGTCAATTAAACTCAGTCAGCTGTTGGCCTCCTGCTAAGCATATGGCCAGTGTTAAAGATAAAGTCCTGTGGCTCAGATAGAGAGTGGGGCATCGTTTTAATGGACCCCTCCGGGACAGGACCTCACACCTGCGCACACGTTGCACTAAAGGGCTGTCAGAAAATATACACATTGTTGATAGAAAGAAAGATCCATACACACATCTCTAACAAAGCATAAAATAGCAAAGTACATGGCAACATTAACAGTGTTAAATAAATATACAGTATATAGTCAACACTGGGAATATACAGCATTATACTGTAATAATATTCCTTATCATACAATGATAATAATGCATTTATAATTAATAATTATTATATTAAATGATTTAATATAATAATTCTTTAAGCTAACTTTAAGAATTATTACATTAAATTCTTAAACCACCAACCATAATTGCACATGGGATTTCAGTAAACCTTTAGCTAGCTAGGTAAGCTATACTAGCTGGACAGATCATTTTGATTTTGTTTTTCATGTATAAAATCACGATTAAATTTAAGATGTTACTGTGATGTTTGGTCACGGTTAAATGTTGTACTAAATATATCTGCCATAGCCTATTGGTAATGTTCAGAATAATGTAGAAGAGGCATCATTGCTAAAGTGCTAACACTGCAGCTGTAAATATGAAACTAATTTGGTAGTCAGCTAATGACATGTTAAACAATTTTCACAATCACTACTTTGAAGCTCCTATATTTTATTACTTTTTAACAAGTTAGCATAGATCATGTTAATACTCCAGCTAAAAGACCCCTGGGTGTTTTCAATTTCAACTCCTCTCTGTTCCACTGCTTGTCAGAAAAGGTGTCAGTTTAGTGTCTATGTAAATGAGCTACTGCTGCACCAGACCCTGTCACCCTGTTTTCATTTTACAAGGATTTGTAACAATGTTTCAAGTTTTAACTTTTACATCACTAAACTGGTAAAAATATTAAAATGCCTTAATTTCTTTATTTTGCTTTTGGGAGAAAATTGCTAGGGTGAGGGGTTTTGTATGGAGCAGAGCTTAGCGACCTAGCGAACCTGTAGCGAATTGGACGAATCTGTTTAAACACCCTGCCAGCATGCTTCACTTTCTCTCATACGTAGAGCTCCATATGGTCCAGGACTTGTCTGCAGTACAATGCAACTTCAGGATACGAATGCCTTCCTTTAAGAATTTTTGTTCACATTATGAACTCGCTTGCAGAACTAATTAAATTTGTATGATGGGGTTCCACTGTATTGTTTTTGAGTTTAAACAGTGGTCTGTGTAGTCTGTACAGTTTCTTGTTGGCTTTATTAAAACTACACCTATGTCTATTTATCTGACTGGATAAAAGTCACAGAGAAACACAGATTCTCTGGAACATTTTGACAGTGTACTAATCTAACCTTAAAAAATAACAACAGCTTCAGGATGTAGACAAGCTTTAAAATTGTCCATGGTTCAAAAAGCAGTCTGATGTGAAATGTCTCATACAACTTTGAGCATAACTGCATGAACATTTATACTGTAAATATACATTTATACTGTAAATATACTGTTTTTTGCTTCACTTAAAATAAAAAAATATAAAGAGTAAAAGAGTGATTTCAATGTTTTTATTAACAGTCAACAACAGAGCAAGTCTTGCTTTTTGTCATGCCTTAGACGTCTAATACCGAACTCACAATGGTGAGTCCTGGGTTGAGCTACCGAGTTCATTGAGAGAATTGTTTTTCTTATGTTTTTTCATGCACACACAATAGAGACCTATTTGACTGTCCAAAATGATACAAAAGTGAATTTTGCATAATTGATCCTCTTTAATAGGTGGCTTAATGGTTAGCACTTTTGCCTTGCACCTCCAGGTCCTAAGTTTGATTCCTGCATGCTTGCTGGGTTTAATCTGGGTTTTTTGGTTTCCTCCCACAGTCCAAAAACATGCTGATTAGGCTGAGTGGCGTTTCCAAATTGCCCGTCATGTGTGAATATGTGATTGTTTACCGGAGGTCCTACCTCAGTTGTACTAATGGGAATAAATATAATGGTCACCATTGGCCTCCACGGTCCCTAGTTGGACTACAGAGGTTCATGGATGGATGGTCGTCTGTAATAGTTTTAGTGAACCTGCATTGTACAGTACTTCTCCCCCCCATTGTTAAATGCTAATAGGATGGAATAGGGTATGATGAACTTTTTTGATGGAATAGGGTATGATGAACTTTTCTCTTTGACACTATTTTCCTCAAATTAACAAATGCCAACATAAAGGTATGACAAATCCTGTAAATTATCTTTCTAAATACTACAAGCTATGAAGAAGTCAGTATACAGCTATTACCATATACTGTATATGACTCAGTTAGCTGCTAATGTTCATGTTTTTAGTCTGGGGTGGGTTGACTGGGGTCATCAAGAAGACATCATTGACATTTGCCAGTATCTTTATCTTGATTATGGAGATTCATCCTATTAGGGGAAACCACTTTACTATTCCACAAATAATGCACAAATAAGCATATGGTGGCCTTAGTATTTTCAGTTTCTCCCAATCATTTTTAACCCAGACAGAACCTTACAATCCTAAGGTTACTATACGCTTTCATAATGAATAATTAATATGTGTACTAATCTGAGATGACATGCTTAGCCATAACAGGGAACGATGCTTACACACACTCACAAAGTTATTCATACCTTGGGGCAATTAAGCATAGCGAGGTCAGTTACTAGCATGATTTTTGGAGGTGGCATGGGAACTGGAGAGCCCAGAGGAGAGGCCAGGTGATCACTGGGAGAACATACAAACACCGTACATATAGTAAAAAGAGATTCTGGGGCCAATGTGCTATACTGTAGGTGCTACCTATTCTTCAAGTTTGTGGGAAAAACCCAGTGTAACTTTTACTGTGAAACTTAAATATTATGTCACTGTAAATAAAAAAAAACAAACGGATTGTTTCATATGAATGAACAAAATCCTGCAAGGTGCTGCTCAATTATTTTGAGAATGTTAATATTATGTCCGTATCAGTGAAAGATCTAAAATCTGTATGGTATTAAAATCAATTACATGGATGCATCCTTTATTCAGCCTAATGATTTCATTTACATTTGTACAGTTTGTCATAAAAAAATAAATAAAATTTTTTCAAATACAATTACAAAATAGTAATAAGAAAATGAGAATATTAGAATTAAAAACTGATATAAAGGATATAAATATTAACATTATGTTCATTTATAAATTTACAAAAAGATTTAATATTACTGTCTATTTAAACAATAAACAATACTTTTTAAATAAAACATTGATGGAATTGGACCTTCACTGTCTCTGTCATGAGAGAGCATGATATATTCTGTGAAATATTCATCCAATATCTATACCACTTAGCCTTTGTGGGATCATGGGGGGTCTGGAGCCTTTCCCAGAGAATTTAGGTCACAAGGCAAAAAGGTACCAACTTATCACAGGGCACAGGCACACACACCCACACCGTCATACACAATGGTCAAACATAAGTCAGCCTACATTGCTTGTGCTTGGAATGTAGGAGAAAACTGGAGTAAATGGAGAAAACCCACCAAGAACAGGGAGAACATGCAAACTCTGCACACACAGATGAGAGCTGAGATTTAAACCCCAATCCATGAGGGGTGAGGAGATTGTGCTAACCACTATGAAACAGTTTGTTAAATATATTACAGAAAAAAAAGCGAGTCATCATCAGCTATTTTTGTGTTTAATTTTTAAAGAAGAATTACATTAAGAATGAACATTTCGAAAGAGGGCCTCATGTTGCAATGAAATTAATACATAAAGCAACCATTTCGGACATCTACTTTAGTACTAAAACCAATTGATTAAAACGTTCTATTGGACAGAAATTGTTGTTAATCTATTAAAAAAGGTAAATAAATTCTCTTTATAACAGTTAAGTACAAGTCTGATGATCTGGTGGGGTAGTAACCTTGTGTTCAAGTTATCAAGACTGATGAATATGTCTAAAGAGAATATTGTAGTCCCTTATTTTAACAGAATAGTTTGTATAAGTCATTAAAATACTTAATGGAAAAGTGTTAACAGTGCCTCTCTGCAGTACAACTAAATTAATTATGTCTGAAGGTGAAATAAAAGCAGTTTATTTTGCCTGGTGTGAAGCTCCTGTCACAAGGTTTGTAATAATAATGTGAATCTCAAAAGACATTATTTTGCATTCAGATAAGCGCTTTCTTTCTTTTCCTGCGCCTCAACCAGAATTTCACAATTCCATCCATCCAGCAATCTCTCTCTCTCTCTCTCTCTCTCTCTCTCTCTCTCTCTCTCTCTCTCTCTCTCTCACTCTCTCTCAAAGTTTGGCTGTCAATCAGATCTACCCCTCGGGCTATGGGCACTGATTAAAAGGCCCTAGAGATAAGGAGACCTAAATTAGATTTCAACAAGGACATTGAATATTCATAACAGGAAAACATCTAAAGGTAAATGCTTTTTGATCTCTGCTCACAAATATCACTTGTGTTCATTCTCAGGTCCTTTCGCATCAGTTCCAAGTGTCGCTGTGCTGAATAAACCAGCCTGCCATTAATGACTGCTTATACCAAAGGGACCCAATAGAAAGGGCACCCACACTATGCATTCATTAATTAGTATTTAGAAGAGATTGATCAGGTGAAAAAGAGGGTATGGGGAAAACAAAGCTGACCAACGTGCTACAGGCATCAGCACTGGGTATATTCTGAAAAACAATTATGAAAAAAATGTATCTTAAAAAAAAAGTAAAAAAGAAAACTGAGAAGGCCTTGTTAGAATATGTTGGAATGTAAATGAGTTTCATTTCTGCTGCCAGCTTGTTTATTTCATTTCTGCTGCTTTCCCTCTTTTTATGGAAATGTCAGCGGCTACTAGCCACTTCTACTAATTATATTGCTAGTCATAAACCTGAATGCCCACAAGAAAGAGTCTCATTAGCGAAATATGCCTCTATTTGCTGTCACATTCCACCACAAGTATTTAATGTCATCCAGTCAGTTAAAAAAATTCCATGAACTCTGAAGTCCTCTTTATAGAAAACTGTGGTGATTGTGGTGTGGAAGAACTCGAGTGGCCTACACATGGTTATAAAGTGCAAAAAGGAATTGTTTTTCTTTAATATATTAAAACTACAGAATCAGATAACTAATTGGAAAGTCTTAATGTTATACACAGAGGAGTTGATCCTGTAATATCCCTATGGTACAAGTAACCAGACAATTCATGCTAAGTTGAAATTTCCAAATTGATTGGTCCAAGTGGGTGCATAAGTGTGTATGCTTGTGCTGTGCTAGGTAAGCACATCAATTCAAGGTGTGTGTTCCCTGGGATGAGCTCCAGGCCACTGTGACATTACACAGGATAAGCAGTAAAAATAACAAATGGTTAAGGCACTGGGTTCCTGATCGTAGATGTTTAAGTCACAGCACCAACAAGCTGCCACTGTTGAGCCCTTGTGCAAGGTCCTTAATCCTATTTGCTCCAGGGGCACTGTATCCTGGCTCACCCTGCACTCTGACCCCATCTTCCTAAATGGGATATGTGGAAAAAAATTATTTCACCGTGTTGTAAGGTACATGTAATAAGTAATCTCAAACTCATTTCAAAAACACTGTCTCATATTTACAAGAAGCACTAAATGATCTGATATAATCAGAAGATCAGATAATTTGTTTAAAAAAAATAAAATAAAATTATGGCACCATGAATGCGTAATTCCCCTAAAATACGATTAGAGTAATAAATTTTTTTTTGTGGTTTGTTGTCATGTTTATAATTGATAAGGTTAAAACCCTTAAAACTCAAGCTGCACAAATACATGCCAGACACAGCATACTGTAGGTCAATGACAATAAAAAAAAGTGCTTATATGGAAGTCTAGCCGGTGTGTTAATGAGCTTCAGACTTCAAACTGAGTACAGTATTTGGGTTAGATAGAATGAAAGTTACCATAAAGGGTAAGCTTTATTACTACCGGAATATGGGGTAAAACTGAGGACTCTCAAAGTTAGCATATTATTATTATTATTATTATTATTATATATTTTTTGGTCATAGAAAATTTTTTTAAAACAACAATAAAAACATGTGATCATGGGTATCTGTGCTTTTTCTTTGCCTATGTGACCCATTTTCTAAATTTTTTGCTCAGTCATATTTGGTTAGTTCAGTTAAAATTCAGTTCATCATATTGCATATTGTTGCTGAAATGTCAATCTATACTGCACAATCACTAGTCGTATATATGTGTTTTAATGTTTTTAGTACTGGTTCTATGCACAATTTTTGCTTTTTTGAAGGCTGTACATTGATTAATAATTAATAAATGATTCTATTCTTTTAATAGCACATACCGTACAGTAATACATATTGTTGCAGTAAACTGTATAGAAACAGTCACTTTCTGGAAACTGGCAAACTGTGTCTAGGCATTTGTGCTATTTTGTTTGTTAACAAGAATCAAATCTACATTAATATCCCTTTAATTAATAAATTGTGCTCAGGATAAATGCCTGAAACATTTGTGTCTTTATCTGGATTGACAAACAAATTTATGTATGTATGTGTGGCTCAATCTTGTCCTGCCAATGTAATATAATTTTGGACAATGGGACTTGTAACATGGTTTGAGAATCCTCCTAAATCTTGGACCATTGTTCTGCCCAGTCTCTTTTAACCAACCTGTATGAAAAAGAAATACAGCTTCAACCATTTTTAATCAAACTGGAAGCTAAGCTGCATTTGGGCCAATGTAAAAATAGTTGCTTTTTATTGTTTCACAGTTCAATGACAAGTCTGTATTTCTATACAGAATTATTATACGTGGCTAAAAGTTAAGAAAGAGGATGAGTTATATGAGAAGAGAGTGGACCATGCCACACATTCCAGAAATATATTAAGCTTCATGCAACAAGGCACTCGAAAACAAGGCTGCCACTCTCTGATGGAGTCAGTGAGAATCTGAGTAATGGTACAACACTATAAAACACTACTGATGCCAAAACTTTCTCCATGGATGCAGCAATTGAAAAGACCTCATAAATAGTACTATAATAAGATAAAATAAGATTTTTAAAATTAAGATAAAACATTAATATACAGATAACCAATTATTTCAATTGATTTTCAAGCCTTGGCAAGATAGACATAAAAATTGTTATTTTGTATTTTCTCTTTTTCATGCTCTCTCTCTCTCTCTCTCTCTCTCGCTTGCTCTCTCTTTAGCGCCAAATGATGGTCAATCGGTTGCCAGGCAATCTGCTCGGATTCGCACTTGCTTTTACCCCCAGATTTTCGCTATCTCCCATTCTATTTCTCTCTGTACACCCTCTTTTCTTTTAAGAGGACAACTAGAAACACAGTAACACCTTCCGGTTATGTAGACTGTGTAATGTGTACTGCAGTTTGACTGGCAGGCTGCATATTTGTGGAGTGGTGGAGTGTGTGTGTATCCAACCTGGAGGTATAGATGAACTCAACACAGGTCATTTAGACCAGTAAGGGAGGCACAGCAGGGCTTGACCTACAACCTGTAGGATATGTGGAACAAATAATTATAAAGTGTACATGTGGAAATGCTCATATAACTGACAAGTGTTTGTTTGTGTGTGTGTGTGTGTGTGTGTGTTTGTGTGTGTGTGTGTGTGTGTGTGTGTATATGTGTTTGCATTGGTGATTGTGGCAGGCATACCTGTCTCTCTGAAAGCTGCCTCTCAAGCCGCAGGGGTCCAGCAGCCATGGAGTCTCTCTCACTCTTTCATTCTCTCTGCATGTGTGTGCATATGTGTGTAATGCTCCCCTTAAGATAATACATTCAGAGGTTGGTTTCTCACATATTTTTAAACAAAAAGAAAGTATTTAAGCATTATATATTCACAGCACAGGATAAAAGAAATTCTACTAAGAAAAAAAAAGGATTGATATCACTGTTAACATTTTATTTAACCTTTAACACAAATATAAAAAGAAATAGGCTAATTAAATAATGAAACCAGTTATATTAATATGGAATTTTACATGCGTGAAGTGAAGTTAGACTCTGGACTTGGAGCAAAACACTGCTCATCTGTCCATTTTTCTACTCATACATCCTGTTAATCCTCTTCGCTCTATTCGTCCATTTTTAATTAGATCACTTACACCAGAGCTGCTGCTCTTACACGAGAATCTTCTTAGTCTGTGCGTATTTAAGTGTGTTAAATGCACAGGGAATGATGGGGAGAACTTTGATCTGCAAAATGCTAAGCGTTCAAAGATTTGACACTGATGCAGTGAATCCAATTTCATTTACTATATAGAAAATATATAGAAAAAGAAAGGAAAGAAAAAGAAATTACCAGGGAAAAAAAGCAATTATTGATGATTTAATATATATATATATATATATATTTTTTTTTTTTCACAATTGTTATTTCAAATGTTTTATGTTAAAATTAACTATTCCACTATGTTATACAGTTTGTAGAGGGCGGATTCAGACATGTTTATTAGAAATTGTATATTTCAACATTTGAAAATCTATACTCTTTGTGTTCTTTCATAGTACATGTTTAATGCCTTATGCAGTTGTCTTTAAAATCCACAGAGTTTGTAGGATACCTGTACTCTTTTATAAAAGTTTGTCCTTTTAATCTCACATCCAGATCCCTGATAAAATGCTGTATTTTTTCAGGATTCAAGTGATTATCGTAATTTTGACACTTTATTATTTATAATGGACGAGATTACATTAAATATTATGCAAATTAATTCACTGATACTAAGATTGTCCAAATGTCATCTAACGCTGAAGTCGCCTATTATGTCTATAAACAGATTGATCGAAGTATGAATTTCAATGTGTGAATAAAACACACTTAACTAGCAAGGTTTTAGTCATCTATAGGCAGACTGACACTTTTTACCACCTTGTTAACGTCAAACTGGCACCTTACCCAGCACAGGACAACAGTACAAACAAAAAGTGTTATTGCAGTCAGCAAAGGCAAAATCTACCATGCAATCATGATCTCGATTAGTTAAAAACTACTTGAAATTAGATTTTTTTTCCTGGACCACTCTCAACCTCCCTGGGTTCTAAAGCCAAGGAAAATTGCTCTTTTAAAAATTATTTATTCACTTTACATCCTGGTTGCAGTTCT
>JAQMYL010000015.1:13360375-13371857 GCA_030014365.1 Clarias pachynema | reverse complement strand
GATTTATGGATGCAGTGAGAGAGGACATGAAGTTAGTTGGTGTGAGAGAAGAGGATGCAGAGGATAGGGTTAGAGGGAGGCAGATGATTCGCTGTGGCGACCCCTGAAAGGGAACAGCCGAAAGACAAAGAAGAAGATAAAGAGAAATTAAACAGACTATTAACTCAGAACTAACTAATATTGCGCAACACAAAAACTGTCAGATTGAAAGATTAAATCTGAGCTATTAGGTATTTGGATATTTCCTTACTAAATAATACATTTTCTGCTTTTCTTAACTGTAACTTAATACCATTATTAAGTTTGTCTTACTATCCTTGTGAGGTATTGCCCTTAATATAATTGTGAATAAGCCTAATTAATGTAATTGCATAAAAAACTTCTCACCCTTTTTTCAGATGAGGTTTAATAAAAGGTCTTCAAATGTTTATACTGTACTGGTAAAAAAAAAAAATTCAGCTTCTTTTTACAAATAAATACTCATGGTTAAAAATTATCTATTAATAGAACCAGTTCATTCTGATGTCCTTGAAAAAATGTTGAAAATAGGTTTAAATAATTATATTTTGTTTACTGTAATCTTACAGTAGGAAATACTAGATAAATGTTGCCACACTTACAGTATATTTGTAATCGTTAAGATGTAATTGTTTGCAGTGCAGGCACACACACACACACAGTGTAATTTGGTGAGTTTCTCAAGCATTGCAGTGGTGCACACCTCTGCCTGTCAGAATCCTCCGTGCATCAAGGATTATGGATGGCCAATTACATCGCTTTTGGCATTAATTAATGACACTAACTATCCCCCACTGCTCTCTACAAAACAGGGTTTCCCCTCAGCTGCTTCATAAAACACATTGCAGGTAGAGAGGGCCTTATACTGTACAGCAGAGGAGTGATTAACTTGGTGCTGGGAGTGTGCTGGAGTTTGTGTGTCTCCTGTGTCGGACTGCACAAATTCAGTGTGTGCATATGTCTGATTGTATATGAACAAGAAATATATTTGCTTATGTGTGTGTGTGTGTGTGTGTGTGTGTGTGTGCGTGTGGGTGGGTGGTTGTGTTTTTGTGTTAAGAAAGCGGGAGTGAAATGGGACTGAACTGGTGTGCACCATGTTTCTGTGTCCCTGTTCTCCTGTCATCTTTCTAAAGTTGCCCACCAGTTTGGCGTCTAAAGGCCATTACAGGGATTAGGCTGTGCAGCTAGACTGGATGCTGGGCATGTCACCTTATATAGAGATTCAAAACAAGACATGGCCATTGTGCTCTCTTGCTCCTTTTTAATTATTTACACACTATTTCTATCTCCATTGTCATTGTCATATATACATACATACATACATACATACATACATACATACATACATACAGTACGCACAGTAACTGGAATACAACAGCAACCGAAACAGTAGGTTAATACTGTGTAGTTTTTTTTTTTCTGTTCTGCTCTGTCCAAGGCTTAACGTTTCCCTTCAGATGGTGGTGGTAGGGGGTTTAAATGGTGTCAGGTGTCTTCTGGCAATTTGTGTGCAAGTACACTGTTCGTGTGCATTCACCAGTCCATGTCTGATTAGAGTAACGAATTTCTATTCCACCGTGTTGCTACACACTCTCTCACGTCTGACCGAATCACATGGCTGCTAGGAACCAACTGACTTTGCCTCTCATTGCATGAGACAAATGGGGCCGCAGGGGAGAGGCAACCGTGATGTCACACATCCACCGGAGGGGGTTTCCTCTTTATTCATATACAGGGTCATTAGAGGGTGCACACGCCCTTTAAGCATACATATAGTTAGGCACAGACTCTCGCTTAAACATTGCATTTAGCCAGATAAAACATTTAGAGGAAATGTTCTATCTGTAGCCTACCAGAACGAAATATGAAAATAGACCTTTTCTCACTGGAATACATATAGTGCAGAACCTACTGAGGCTGCCTGGAAGGCCAACTGCCCATGTAAATTATTTGTAAGGTTGTTCCAAACTAAATAGTTACTTAGTTTCCACGTTTTATTTTGTACTTTTATTGCAATGAATTAAGAAAGAAATAATAGTATTTATCTATAAATGTAGGTAATTTTTTCAGTTCAAACAATCTTTATTGCTATTTACTATAGTAAATAGCTAAAATGGTCAAAACTTTTCATCTTTGCACTGTTCATCTTTTTTCTTTTTTTTCTTATTTTGAATTGCAAGATTGCACTCTGTTTTTTCCATATAGAATCTGCAATACAAATTTTTCCGCTTTTACTACTGTTACTACTGTTTGTTAACACAGTAATTCCCTTTACAGGATAAATTACCCATTACCCCATTACATCACACAAATACAGCTTCAGCTAATGCTAATCACCAAATATCTGAAAAGAGAAAATATGATATCTCCATAACTCTAATGGTTGTTGGCCCCAAATGGGCTGGTTTGATCACAACACTCTAAAGAGTTTCCACAGAAATTCATTACCAAAACAAACTATCTAAAAAAAAAAACCTTAAATACTGTCTAAAACCATTGAAATGTGATTCCCTTGATGAAAAATGTCAAAGGGGAATATCCAGCTTGGTTTGAGGTGAACGGAAGGCTGCAATAACTGTGGTGAACAGAAAAAACATCTCAGCAAGCTGAACCTTCAGACCTTTAAAGGGGAGAGGAAGGCTTTTGTGAGTGTATAGTGAAGTTAAAGTCATAAAAAAAATATTCGAGAGTAATTTTGTAACACGCCAATAGATGGCAGCACAAGGCTGCACGCACAGCCAGAGGGAGCATCGACCTTCATAAGTCAGTGTGCCAAAAGACATCATCCTGTATACTGTATATCGGGAACTCTGCAACTAGTGTTATTTTGACCACGTGTGTTACCACGTGAAATTCTGTGTGAAAGTGGGAAAATTTTTCAGAGATGTCCGACATAATTCGGCTAATATGGTAATGCTGCAATTAGGCATTTGAGTAGAAGAACATCACTGGAAGGCGACAAGAGATCAGGAAGACCTTGAACTACCTCAACCATCAAAAATGTTGAAACCATTCGGCAACTGTTGGCAACAATGATCCAGAAATTCTGCACCCACCCTACTCACCAGATAATAATACAGTATTAATTAGTAAGTAATAAGTAATAAAGTACTTTCTTGCAAACAACAAAAAACATTTTGATACCACCTCGTAGAACAAACTGTAGCACTTACACAAAAAGGGCATAACACTTTATTACAGTTTCCTAAGGTTTAGATAATAACAGGATAAAGTGGAATGTACAAGCTCTGTGTACAATTACTGGCTATTTTTATCTGCAGTAATTATGGCATGCACCTAGACAGCTTTACTTAATTCCACTAAATTTACAGGCTTTAGGTTTTAGACCTTTCATAGTATAATTATAACTGAGAATAAATCCTCACACTTTTTACTACATATTAAATCAGTTAGCGCTTAGGATGTAGAGAAATGTTAAACACAACATATACAGTACACATACTTTAGATAGATAAACACCTACACAGAACCAAAGCATCAAATGACATGCCTTAGAGCTCATATGCTTCCCAAAGTGAGAACAAACACAACCTGAACTGTGTTTCAGCAAGCTGCCCCCATCTTTCCAGCCGTTCTCTAGGCCTGTTTGCACTCCTGAGCCCTGTAGTAAACAAGTGCACGTATAACAAGCACCAGTACCGAGCTGCAAGAGCTTAATGACTCTCAGCAGCACTGTCAGAAACAGTCGGCAGAGTTCAGCACTTAAGGGCATATGCTTCTCTCTCTCTCCATCAGTCGCCTGTGAAGAGCAACAAAACACACAACAGAGGCTTCCAGCTACGGTAATGAAATTAGTCCTGTGGAATAAGAAGCATTAATGGCCTGAGACATGAGGGATGACAGTAATAATCTCATAAAGAACACTTGTGCACAGCAGATGAATTGCTACTGCTCTTGAAGTCTTTAGGCTGGCTTCATTTGTGTGTGTGTGTGTGTGTGTGTGTGTGTGTGTGTGTGTGTGTGTGCGTGCAGCCTCACACCCAAAGGCTCAAGGGTTCAATTCCCAATTCAGATCTGTGTGTGTGAAGTTAGCATGTTCTCCCATCTTAGTGGGTTTCCTCTGTGTTCTCTGGTTTCCTCCCACAGTCCAAAAACATGCAGATTAGGCTAATTGGCATTTCCAAATTTCCTTTTATGTTTGAGTGAGTATGTGCTTATAATCTGAAATGGATTGGCAACCCGTCCAGGGTGTACCTTGTACCTTGTATCCACTGGAATAGACTCCAGACCACCTATGACCCTATACAGGATAATCACTATAGAGAATGAGTGAGAGAGACAGGGGGAGAGAAAGTGTGTGTGTGTGTGTGTGTGTGTGTGTGTGTGTGTGTGTGTGTGAGAGAGAGAGAGAGAGAGAGAGAGAGAGAGAGAGAGAGCACATACTTACATCTTAATACTAAGTATATTCAGCAGTATTGCTTGTGTATTTTTGTGTTTTCTGGCTCTATAACTAAGTATGTCCATGAAACCTATCACATAGTGATTTTGAGCCAGTATCATATAGCTTAATTTATGGATTTCATTACCTAAAATTACACTCTGGTACCTCGAAATGATGTAATGATGTCAAGATGCAGTTTATATCATAATAATTGTTGGTAATCGGCTTATATTATATACAGATGAAAAAAATATTATTTTAATAATAATAATAAATCATTATGAGTTTCCAGTTTGCTATACTGTATAATGTATATACAGCCCAGTACACTTCCTCTTGTGTGTACCTTTAATGTACATGATTTTACTTTATTTAAGAACACTGATGTACTATTAATCTTTACTGTAAAAGTTCATTTAAAGAACATTATGTGCAGATCCATATCCCCATGATGGTACCACACCTATGAGAAGCAAGGGACAGTTGGAATCCTTGATTTATTGGACTGTATGGAAAATGGACAGTGCAAGTCAAGAAACCCGTTCTTGAAATATTTCTTCCTACATTAATTCTAAAGTGCCTTATTTATTGCAGCAAAAAAGCAAAGCAAATATTAATTTAAAATATCTATATCTGTTTGCGCTGTTGCAGTCAGTGGTGTCATTTGTGCTTTAACAAGTGATTCAAGTATTTAATTTAGATATTTTTGCTACATGTAAAATGCTCAAATGCCAATTGAAATTCCCAGCAATATTTATTATAATACTTTTGCAATTAAAGACAGTGTTTTCATCAGGCATGGCACTGGTTTGGTACTTTTAAACGTATTTATTTTGGACGCAACAGGACTTCACCTTGGTATACTTGTGCTCTTTCATTAATATATTTATAATTATACAATAATTACTTTCTTATTTTTTGGGGGCAAAAAACAACCAAACATTTTATAAGCAAATATTCAACTGAAATCTGAAGTCCTGACTGTTTCTACAATACTTACAGAGGTGCGGTGGACATTTTGAAATACCAAAAAAAAGGCATTAAAAAAAACTTGACATTGAAATGATATGCATACACTTTTTTGATGCATTAATTTTAAGTTGAATGTAAAATGCATATGCATATATTTTAATGCTATTACACTGTGGCAGCAGATCTTGAACATACTAGTAACGATTAAATGCAAATCAACAAGTACAAGCTGCAGAAGTTTTAAAAGCCATTAGGCCTTATAGTATCGAATTTGTCCTCGAAATATGAAATATTTTCAGTGCAGGAGTAATCCGGTTTCTATACAATGCGTCTAGGAAATGCTATCTATGTAATGTTGTTAACAAACGGAGTTTCGGAAAACAAAAACACTGCTCTTAAGACCAAAAAAAAAAAAAAAAAAAAACGCGGCCACGCGCATCTGCTGTAACGGCCCAGAGCAAAGATTAACCGCGTGTAAGAAACTCCTATCATACTTGCTCAAGATCACCAAAACTGCATGACATAGGAATAATTCACAGGAGAAAAAACACACGACTTTTTAAAGGAAAAATACTTGCAACTTACTGGAAATAATAATAATAATAATAGGCATTTATGTACATCTGTAGTTTAGAATATTTCCTTTTTTCTAAACTAATCAAACAAAAAGGCAGCAGAAATCAAAAGCTTGTAGAGTTTCCCTGGGACATTAGGCCTTGAGACTGATCCACCTTGACATTTTTTTGTACTTTTGGTAGGATTAATGTGTCATATTTATTTATATTTAAAGTAAACCTTACCCATGTTCATAATAAAGTGAAGAATTGGAAGAGCAATAAAGCATAATCAGTCATCACTGCTCATAAATGTTTTAATTATAAAGACGTATAAACAATATATGAAACTCATGTAGCAACAAGACCAAACGTTTTGTCAGTTTAGGTGTCATCAAGTAACTAGATCTTCACAGTCGTACAATACAATCAAGTGAATCTGCTCATTAACATATCCAAAATCACCATCTGATTCAAAATGCATTACACGTTAGCATTTTCTCCACAAAGCACTGATAGAAGAGAGGGTGAGAGAATTCAGGCTTGGCCCATATGGATGTCTGACTGTCAATCTGAATATTCATCATAAATCACTGTTTTTGTTCTTTCTCATTGTGGTACGTTGCATAGTTTACTAATAATAAACTAAATTACTTGGGGAAACTTCTGAGGTTTGCAATGGCAGTTAGCGGCTTTTTGAAGAATGATCTATTTCCCCATAGGATCACGTAACATGCACTCTAATGCAATGCAGAACATCACATATTGTTAAAATTTTTTTTGCGTTATCAAGAGGACGGAGGAGAAAAGCGGCTGAACGTGAGGAATTTAAAAAGCCTGTTCCAAAATATTCTGTGACCCTTCTTACACATAGTTTACATTACCTGGATGAAATATTATAGTAGTTATTTAAACATGTCGAAGAATTATGTATTAGACTAAAGTTCTCTTCCCAAACAACAAAACATTTCAGTTGTGTATATTGAGACCAGCTGCGGGTCAAGTTCGAGTAAGCGCGCAGGAGTGTGTGTATGTGTGTGTAAATCAAGGCTTATCGCTGCAGTGCTTGAAGAGACTCGAAGGCGCCGCCGAGTACGAGCACTTCTCCACGCAGGCGGCTAGCGCTGTGCCTGAGAACGGGTACACGGTGGCAGTGGTCTGTCCGAACGGGGCCAGAGCGCTCGGTACGGCCGACGTGATCGTTTGGCCCTGGTTAAGGTACGCCACGAGTCGACGCATCTCCTCCAGAGCCTGCGCCTGCATGAGGATGTAGTTCTTGGCGAGAAGCAGCGTGGCGATTTTGGACAGTTTGCGCACGGACGGGCTGTGTGCATACGGGATAACCGCGCGCAGGCCGTCGAGCGCATCATTCAGGTCGTGCATGCGCCGGCGCTCGCGCGCGTTGATGCTCAGGCGCAGAGAGCGCTGCTCCTTGGGCTTCTTGGCGGTCGGGTGCTTGGGGTCCTCTCCAAAGGCCGGGCTCTGTTTTCGAGCGTCCACGTCGAAGCCGTCGTCGTCGTCGCTCGTGTGCTCGCCGCCACTCTCGCCAGATTTGGCCGTCTGCGCCGTGAGGAAGTCTGCAGCGGCGGAGGAGGCGAGCGGGAAGCGAGCAGGACTTGATGCGCCGTGACCCGCGCCGAAGCCCAGCGCCGCTTGGCCGTACCGCTGCGTCAGGTCCAACAGCGTGTCGTTGCTGATCGATTTCAGCAAGTTCTCCTCTCGAGCATTCATTATGGAAAAAAATTAACGAATTGAAAAAATAAAAATATCGAAAAGCAAAACCGTATCCGCTGGGTTCCTGGTGTGGATCTTCTTTGCGTTTTCTTGCGCTTTCTTCGTGCTGTCTGAAAGTCCTCACCACCGTACCCAGAAAATATGAAAGTTGTAATTTGAGCCAACCTCGCTTCCTCGCGCGCACGCCTGATCTGGTCACCTTGCACGAGCGTGTGATGTGCTAAAACGCACACAGTTACGTTACGCGCACTTTAGACACCTCGTGCGAACTTGTGCGCGCGCTCCGTTCTGCCCTCGCCCTGGGCACAGTGTGGCGCGCGCTTCGTCCTACAAGAGCGTTAGTAAGAGCGCGAGGCCCCGCGGGATTACCGTTGTGTCCAATCAGCGCGGCGTTTTAATTAAGAGGATTAGAAACCTGCTGTGTCTTCATTGTAACCGCAAAAATCGTAATAGCTGGACAGGACGACATAATGGCATAAAAGTGTTTGCAGTGAACTTCAAAGACTAATATTTCTGACATTTATGAGCGATAGTAGACTATGTGATTGATGGATGTGTATGTTTAAAAATACAATAAAAAGATTTAAAAGTTTAATCAGTCATTTGATCACACGCGGTGAAGTGACATTACGATTTTATGATCTTTAGAAATCAATTATTTTCTTCGACCTTTGAAAAGCATTTAGGCTTTGATAAGCTACAGTAGTCTAATTCTAGACTTTGCCCCTGACTGTGTACTTTTTTAAATAATAATAACAACAACAACAACAACAACAATAATAATAATAACAATAATAATAATAATAATAATAATAATAATAATTAAAAATGATGAATTAATCTAGAAGTTTTTTTTTTTAAAACTCGAGCCTCCTTAAGAGATTTGAGGGCTTGAGGTCCTGAAGACTTCTGATTCATTTGCAGAGTGTTAATTTTTTAGGGCTTATTTATTTTTAGAGTCCTAAAGACGTCCTCAATATATCTAGGTCTGAAGACGTCATGCAGTCCTACCTACATGTGCGCAAACGGTGACAGTTCAGGGAACAATTATTGCATTTACCCTTTCACCACAACAGCAAATATGACATTAGTCCAATCGAAGTACTGAAAGTAAACAGTGTAATTCAGCAGCTATTTACAGAGTATACTGTAAGGATGGCGCTGGGACGAGCAGTGAAGTGCAACCCGAAACTATCTTCAAGCATGCTGCTACTCCCGCCGTGTGGTCGCTGCGCTGCATTACAGCAATCTTTTCTATTCATTTAGCAGTGCACAACTTGGGGCAAGGGGTGGACACGAGTTGAGGTGCAGACGTGATCAAGTGCCTATTTTCCCAACTTAATTTCCTGATTTCTTTTTACAAAATACACACACTGAACGCTTTCTAGAAATTTGTGTTTAATGAAGGCATATTATATTGCCAAAACATGTATTAATTTATCTTCTATACCACTTATCATAACAGTGGAAACTTAGGGCATGAAGGGGTGTACACACTGGGCAGGGTCCCCACCCATTGCAGGACACACATTATGGGTAATTTTGGGCAATGCCAGATAACCTAATCTGCATGTCTTTGGACTGTAGGAAGAAACCAGAGTACCCAGAGGAAACACACACAGACCCAAGGCTGGAATTGAACTCTCAACCCTGGAGGTACAAGGTCACAGTGCTAACCATTACATCACCATGCCGCCTTTACTCATGTAATGATTTCCAAATACAAGTAGAGTGATACCTCAGCATACAAATTTAATATGTTCTGAAGGTGAGTTCTTAAGGCAAGATTTTGTATTGCGGAAAAAATGTAAATGCAGATAATCCATTCTAGCCACCCAAAAATATTACTTAAATATTATATAAAAGATATTACCAATTTCCAACACTATAAACAAATCATTTTAAAAAAGACGTTAGATACTGTAAGTGAAATATAAAATTAAATAGACAATAAACTTCACATCACCTAAATTTATGATTCCTTTAGGCACTTTAGAAACAAAACTGAAAGTGGCTCCATTTTATTCTTGCTGCCCTCCTTGATAACATTCTTTGGACCTACAGTACTGTGCTATGTCTTTACTAAATATTGCATAAAATGCAATGCAATAAAAAAATTTTTTTAATTAAATGAACCCCACAAAAAAAAAAAAACAGTAAACTCACTTATAAGCCTTTGTAGAACCAATAAAATCTGAAAATGGTGGTGGGAAAAAAATTTCGGTAATAAGAAAAGTGGAAAAGACATATCCCTACCATCCCTACCATAAATTACCCCATGTGGGTGAGTATATCAAAAACAAAGAGCAGATAGAGAGCAGTAAATCATGTTTGTTTTTTGCTTGTTTTGCTTTGTTTTACTAGGCTATAGACACACCCTAGTGGGATATTTTCTCACATGTATAAAAAGCACCCAGAGGGCATGTGCAGAGAACCCTGTGGGCACTGCATGTCATTTTTTTCCACTCAAAGGGCACCCATTCATGATTTTGTGCATTTACAGGAACCCTACATGGCATTGCATTTCGTATTTTGCACCAGAAATGCACCCTAAAATGAATTTTCCTCTGTTTCATCATTATTTTTTGTTTCAACTTAAAAGGCAGCAATGAGGGAACTTCATCACTTTATCTTCACTGTAATAGCACACTAGAGGCCACTTTTCACTGTACATCTACTGTAGAGACACCCCATAGAGAACCTTTGCATCACTGTTCAACCATCAGAGCACTGTGAGAGCAAATTCTGTTATTGTCGTTATTGCTATGAGAAATGAATTACAGGATACTCTGTACATATTACAGATATATACAATATATTGATATTTAATTTAGATAGGGATTTTTAAAATCATGTTATTAACTTGTGATTTGTTTATTTAGATTTATTCTTGCCGTTATATCATGATTTAAAAACCTAATTGTGGATAAAAGTAAAAGATTAGTTCAATGAAAATCCATGTGTCAAATTAGCATTCATCATTAGAATGACTTTAACTAGTCTTGACAAAAGGTTAAGTTATGCTTCTTTAAAATTAACAAACTTTCATCAGTTCATTCTTTTTCCATGATGCTTATTTGGCTTACTACCTGGAGCATATCCCAGAGAGCTCGAGGCTTAAGACAGGGACACTCTAGATGAACTGCCAAGGTTCTAGATTTAATCTTGTTTGTTGAGGATAAATAAAAAACTGAACCCTATTATTTTTATATAGAATAAGCACAAAAGTGCCAGTTTTAAAGGTTAATGTAGTGGACAGAACTCACTCACTCACTGTCTATACCGCTTTATCCTGTATTCAGGGTTGTGGGGGGCCTGGAGCCTATCCCAGGAGACTTAGGGTGGGGTATACACTGGACAGGGTGATAATCCATCGCAGGGCACACAAATACACACACACACTACGGACAATTTTTGGGAATGCCAATTAGCCTAATCTGCATGTATTTAGACTATGGGAGGAAACCCACCAAGCATGGGGAGAACATGCAAACTCCAACCACACAAAGACAGGAATCGAACCTGGGCTGGAAATTGAACCCGGACCCTGGAGGAGCAAGGTGACAGTGCCACTACACCACCTAAGCAATATCTGCCCTACCATCTTCTTAATTTATTTGTCATCCATGCTATCAATATCTACTATCATTATACTCCTAGTGGGCCAGTGTCCTTCATATATAGTTTTGAGATTTTTCTGCTCAAACACTGCTAATACAACTAATCTAATACTAATACTATGTTCAGTGGGTGTGTTTAAGTGATGACCCTCCCCTTCCCCCAGGGTTGGAGTTGAAAA
>JAQMYL010000015.1:13300573-13315571 GCA_030014365.1 Clarias pachynema | reverse complement strand
ACACACCCACACCCACACACACACACACACACACACACACACACACACACACACACACACACACACCCACACACACAATAAATCTGGTGAGCAGCAGTCATTGTAAGGTTTTGTGGAGGAGGGGAAAGGGGCAGGTGGAAGGAACATGCCTCCCCCTCCCCCCGACCCCTTCTCATCCAAACCAGCATCTCCATCACCATGCTAACCTCATGGTGAGTGAAACGCACCATCAGCCACTTCCTCTCCCTCTCTCTGTGCCTCTGTGTGGGGCAAAAGGGTTGAAACTAAGTGTTGGGGTTGAAAAGGTTATTGTGAGTGGGCTTGGGGATTGGGGCGCTGCTCAATACGTATGCAGATAAGCATACGCCTAGCGTCTCATGTACACATGGCGTGTGCGCGTTGTGTTCAGGGTGGGGGCCACAGACTGTTGTGACTACCTCCACCAGCCGGCTTGGGGGAGGGAGTTAAGGTCATACAGGTCACACACCCCTGAGACAGACGCTGCACCTTACTCATTTACAGACACACATATGCTTGCACGCACGCTGCGGTTAGTGACCTTCAACTTTAAGCAACCTTGACCCTAACAGACGGGAGGCAACCGAGGAGCAGTTACGCACCAGGAACAGCACGCGAACAAACCAGCACATGCTGCACTACAACCAGAACGCTGCCACCCAATTCAAATGAAGGTTAAAAAGTAAACCTTTAACATATTTAATATATGAAATAGCTTCTTTCATGTAAGATTCATTTTTTTTAAAGAGTAAAATCTATCTTTATGTTTGTTGCAGGCATCAGAGAATAAAATTAATTATTCTACATTATGACATTTTCTGTGATTTTTCAAGAAGTCCATTTTAATTCTACAATAATGACAATTTTCTACAAAGTCAATCCTCTACAATAATTCTACGTCAATCCTCTAGTATTTCTAAAATATAATAAATGTAACGCTTGATGTTATAATGTAGTACTATGTATTAATTGTATATGGCACACAATATAAACACAACATAGTAACGTTTCAGGGTTTTTTTTTAGCATGGAATGTTTGCATTAGGAATGTGTTGGACTATTTTTCCTCCTTCTATCTGAAATAGCTGAAAATAAATCGTGGAGTTCTCCACCAGGTAAGAAAAAAAAGTATGACGTATGATAAGTGACGATAGTAATGTGCCAGATTGCAATTTTTTTATTGCAATTAACACTAATCATGCCATTTTATTCTGTATACCCTTTATAGTACCATTTAATATGGTGGACAAAAAATGTGGCTTATCATGAGCTCAAGTTTGTTAGAGTTTTTTTTTTTTATAAAATGCTTTGCATATTTAATTAAGAATAAAAACTTGGATCATCGACATACATTGTTACTATAAATACAATACCAGATAAGTGCACTAAAATGAACCTGTAATTTAAATTACAGCTGGATCAGTTGTGCTGTTGCAATCATTTGTCACAACTGAGCAGTCAGATTAAAAGAATTCTACAGCGCCGCGGTATAAGAGGCGTAAGATCATCATACTGTACGTCATTATCAAGAGCATGTGAATTATCTTAGAAAATGTGGCGTAGTATGAAATTAAACACTGTGTCATAACTATTGTTAATGCAGTGATAGAATCAGAGTAGTATCATAATAATTATGTAATTCAAATGTAAATAATGACCATATTCCCAACAGTAATATTACTACTAAAGCACGCCAGTCTTACAGCTTACTAACCATAGTTATTATGAAGTACTGTAAGGTTACAGTAGTATTAGTACTAGGATATTGTCTGTAGCACATTTCCAAATTGTGGCACAGCACAGATTTAATAGTGAGCTGTAGAGTACTGTGTTAGATGAGAGAGATTAACACAGTGTGTTGTGCCTGGGATTATAAACAGTGTTATTAGAGTTTCAATAAACACGGTAAACACGGTGAGTAGAGAGCAAAACGTGTATGACAGATGGCCACAGATTTTGGCGCAGTGAATGAGTGTGCCTGCTTGTGCATGTGTGTGTGATTGTGCATGTGTGTGTTAGTGTTGCAGTGTGTGATTGCGTCATCGTCTCTCTCTCTCTCTCTCTCTCTCTCTCTCTCTTAACACCCTGTTCACTGAGGGTTTACATGTCTCCAGCCTGCACTCTTCTCAATGCTCTTCTCTATATAATTCCCTTTCGTCCTCCATTTTTTCCCCCTCCACCTGATCTCCCCCCCACCAGCTTCTCCAACTATTACCTTTCTTGTGCGCCTTTCTCTATACTGCATTCGTCCTCCCGTCTTTATTACCTTTTCAGCCTCTGCCTTTCTATATCTCCTCCTTCTATATCTTCTCAATCTTTATCCCCACCGTTCGAGTGTCTGACCTCTCTCTGTTAATCTCTATGCTTCCATTCTATTTCTATTAATTTAACTCGCTTCACCTTCAGCATCCTGCTTGTTCAGTTTGTTTCGGCATCCTCTTCCTTTGCAGAATTTTTGTCTATTCAATTTGAAGTGCTATGCTGAATGGATGGAAGAAGCCGAAACGGCTGTGAGACAACACTGAGTCAACAAACTGAATCAACAGGAACTCTTGAAACAGTCATCTGGTGTTACTTCTCTGAGTCATCAGTGTTGCTCACAATTTCTAATCATTACTTTTGACTTTTTGTCTTTATAATCATGTCACATTTTAGTACAGCAACATTTTAGATATAAAAAAAGAAACAGGTTTGCTTTTAATATTATTTAATGAAAAATAGCAAATGTCTAAGCAAATTTTCATACTAAACTTTTAAACTTACTTTAGTAGTCCAGTGCCCATGTGACCTCTGCCCTCATCGTTACTCATGTTTATTATGAACTATAAAAGTTTGCTAGAAAATAACTTGGATGGCTTAGCTTAAAACAAAGTGACCAAGTAGTGATGGAAAGAAAAAAAAGAGAAGAGTCAATCTTTCACACATAACAATCTGTCAGAAAATATTTGCTATTCAGGCTTTCTGTTGAGAGACCTTCTATATCATGAAAAGAAAGCCAGAAAATCTAATCCTCTGAGGAAGGCTCAGAATACTACAGAATTCTCTTTGGAAAAGCATAGACACAATCATAAACAAAAGTACAGCCTAAGAAAACACCATTTAAATGACACATAGCAGAGCGGTTTGATAAATTGTTTGGACATTTCTTCTCCTGACTACAGGGAGAACCACATCCTGTCACATCCACCGTGACAATTCTTCAATTATGTGATGCGATGTGCATAAAAAAAGAAAAAAAAGAAAAACACAATATGTCATTGATTCAGTGACTCGCCTTCCACTGCTTAGCTGAGAGATTTCCGAAAGCTTTTCTCAATTCACTTCATCTTTCTTGCTTCATTGGTTAATTTTTAACTTTAAACGCTTGAGCTTCTCATCAAAATTGGATATAAATTTTTGGATTTCCAATTATGGATAAAAATGGGAGGCCTTGCAGACTTTACATGAATAGTAATAAATCATCCACTGTAAAACAAAATCATGGCTAAGAAAATATGAAATTTACACAGACTCCATAATATAACTTTATAACTGGAAAATCCATGATCAAAATAATAAGTTACAGACATTGAACAAGCTACTTTTTAAGCTTCAGTGTGTGTGTGTGTGTGTGTGTGTGTGTGTGTGTGTGTGTTTGTGTGTGTTATCTTGAACCTTTCGAAATTCTCATTTAGAGTCAGCAGAAAGGGGGTGTGTTGGCCCATAGAGTCAAGAAGCTGGGCCTGTCACCTGGTTCGCTGCCTCTACCTGTCTTTTGTATACATATACATACTGTAAACATATACCTATGCACGCACACACAAAAACAACACACACAAAAACAAAACAGAACAATGCATTTCTAAAAGTTTGAATATCTTGGAAAGGTTTATTTTAAATATACAGCTCATGAAAATCTAAATTCCAGTATCTCAAATTATTAAAATACTTAATTTTGTGTAAAATTATTACTCATACAGCATAAATATAATCCATCTCTTTGTTTAGTTCAAAGCATATTCATGGAAAGTTGATTGGAAGGGAAAAGTGTGGGAGTAACACTCGCACAAGAAACTGGGAAGACCGCAGACTTAAGAAGGTTTTCAACTAGAACTTGGGAGAGATTCACAAGGGGTGGACTGAGGGTGGAGCCACGATGCACAGACATTTTTCGAAAATGGGTGACAACTGTTTTCAAGCCACTCTTGAACCAGAAACAACGTCAGAAGCATCTTTCCTCAGCTAGGAGAGAAAGCACTAGACCGTTGGTCAGTGTTCCAAAGTTTGCAAATTTTGTCTTTCATTTGGAAATCAAGGTCCAAGAGTCTTGAGGAAGCGTGGAGGGGTACAGAATCCAAGATGCTTGAAGTGTGAAGTTTGCATGATTGGTGGGGTTTGAGGTGCCATGTCATCTGATGGTACTGGTCCACTGTTTTATTATGTCAAAGGTCAACACAGTCATCTACCAGGAGATTTTAGCACACTTCATGCTTGCATCCGCTGGCGAGCTTCATGGAGATGCCAATTTCCTTTTCCAGCAGGACTTAACGCCTGCCTGCAGTGCCAAAACTCCCGCTTACTGGTTCGCTGACCATTATACGGAATGAAAAGCAACTAGGCATTAAAAATCGGTAATAAAGCCCATATTTCTAATACAGAAACTGTACTTTATTTTGTATGAAAATGAAAGCAAATCTTTACATTTCAACGTAGGCACCAGTGCCTTCAACCAGTTTCCTTAAACTCCCGGGATGAAATGCAGAATCTTCCGAAGGAAGTAGTTTATGATATTGCCGAACCTTCTGAATCCATGCGTCCAACTCCTCCTGTGTGCGAGGCTAGTGATCTGTAACCTCCTCCTTTGTGTAGCCCCACAGGGGAAAAAATCCCATGGAGTGAGATCTGGACTTCTTGGAGGCCAGGCATGAGATGTGTTTCCCAGTCCTGGAAAATGCTGGTCTAACCACACAGGCACAGAAAAACAAAATGGGGTGGTGCACTGTGGGGTGGTGCTCCAGTGATACTATAAATTCTACTGCCATTAAATATTGCTTAGTTAATTTTCACCTCCCCTGTATTACTGTGCTTCATTGCCCAGCCAACTTGACTGACCTGAACTACATGGGGAATCTATGGGGTATTGTCAAAAGGAAAATAAGAAACGCCACATCCAACTATACAGACAAGCTGAAGGCTGCTATGCTAAGGCAACCTGGTCTTCAATAATACCTCGCTAGTGCCACAGGCTAATAACCTTTATACCATGATGCGCTGATGGTAAAGAATTTGAAAAAGTATATAGAAAAGTATTTGATCCATATTAAGAAATATTCTAATAATTAGAGATACTGTTTTTTTCCCCACATGAGCTGTAAAACATTTTGTTGTTGATCTTTTGACTGCTTCTGGCAAGGGGTCGCCACAGCGGACCATCCGGTGAACACATACAAGCTTGGCACAGGTCTTACTATTATCTTGGGTGTATAATGAGATAAATTGTAAGTCTCCCTGGCTAAGTGTTAAATGCAGTAAATGGTAAAGCTTTTAATAAGTCTGAATGAATTAATGTTAAGAATTAGGCACCTAATTCTTAACAAATTAAGAGTTGAATTGAACGGTCTAAAAAGAATGACAATGCACTCTACAATATATCAAATGGCAGCTGTTATAGATATTAATGTTGTTATGAAGCTTTTGTTGAGATGGAAGGAGGTGAAAGATGAGATCTTAACTGCAAAGAAGAATTGATTTTGCAATTTAAAAAAAGTACCGTATTTTAATTACATGTTTTTACTGACTGATTTTTAATTTTTTTAAGAAGAAGAATTGCCACTTGATTCTGTACTCTCCTTTAATTATTGACATATTCTTAATTGCTGTTTTGGTTATTTCAACTGTTGCATCTATTTCTGATTATTTCCTGGTTTACTTCCCATTCTTCAACCATTATAACCATTATTATATAAAAATTATGATGCTATGAACAAAAAAATGTATTAAATTGATAAAAATGTTTCTCAGGATCTTCAGCAAATTTTGGAACTCAAAACTTTTTTTCTTGCTATATATATTGAACCTGGTATATACTGTACAGTATCTATACCGACTGATTTATCCATTGTAAGAAAACTATTTTGACATAATATTTTATTAACACCATTATTATTTAAACAATGTGCAAAACATTTCTTTACAGCTTGTAATACTTATTACATAATTTAAAAAATAAATTGCTTTTCTCAAAATTGCCAAAATGGAGATGTCTCATTTTGCAGTCAAAATGATCAAATGTCTGTAGTCTGTAATGAAGGATTATAGAACATTCTAAATTGAGCTGCATTCAATGGACTTTTGCAGGATGTTGAAGAAAAGAAAAAGCACATTTACTATCTATTGACTGTCATTGCAGTTTTTACAGCACATACATTTCTATGATAAGGCTCTTTTATCAACTACCGAACTGAAGTTTGGTTTGTTTTTAATGTTTGTTTTTAATGTCAGTTTTTACATTCCCACAAACATGTGCAGTATGATTTATATCATATTGGCTTACAGTGTTGTTTGAAAATGTGTAATATGGCATGATGTGTGTAATAATGTAATTCATCATTTTCATAAAGGTAATTCATTTATTATTATTATTATTATTATTATTATTATTATTGTTTATTTATTTATTTATTTATTTTAATCAAGGTTTACCTTAAAGGATTGTTTAACAACATATGCACCCTGTCTCACTGAAGTGTCTACAGCTAATTGAACGTGTAAACACTGATTTACAACAAATATCTACATGCTTAAATTTTCACATAAAATCGTTTTACTCATTACAGTAATGCTACAAAAAGTGCATGAATTTAGAGAACAAGTCATATAGAGTACTCATTGATTAATTCAACAACATCTTAGAAGAAACCAAACTTTCATATGACCAAAACGATTACATAATTCCATATGACCAAAATTATATTTTATGGACATTTTCTATTTTCTGGATTTTCTGTCATCTGTAAACTTACATGTATAATAATATCATGTAGATGTGTATGATAGATATGATATAGATATGATGTAGCCCATTATGTAAAGATATGTGCTACTCAAAATACCATGTCAAGAATATTTTTAACTAGTTAGGAAAATACAAAAAGAACTGATAAATTATAATTTCAGAAATGAGCTCGCTGGCTTGCTAGCCATTCAAGAAGACAAAAATTATATCTTTACAGTAAGCTTACAATGCTGTAATATGTAATGTATTGCCCACTGCAAAATGAGCAAAATGCTATCAGGTAATTCTCTATTTTCTAAATAATCAAATACATTAGAAACATTTATTTCAATAGCATAAATAAATCAGACCAGAGAGGGAACATTCAAATTCTAATTCAAATTTCATTTGTCACACTCACAACCATACACATTGTGACATGTATTGCCCACTGCAAAATATTCCCCATATGTCACAGCAAGTCATCATTTACAGAATGGCTAACACACACACATACACACACACGCGCTCACTTATTTTATTACCTTTGTAAGAACATATTTCTAAATGTAGCTAATTAGTATTTTCCCTTACCACACACCTTAACCTCAGTAACCAAAAAGAAATCTGAGATTAAATTTTTTTTTTTTTTTTTAAATGTAATTTTAAGCAATAGATTTTGTTTTCCTTGTCGGACCACGCAAATGCCACCAGGCAAATATTACAGTTTTAACCACAAGGTCAATACTGGTGAATTTTCCTATGTAACAAATTGTAACAACCAAGATCTAAAAAAAAAAAAGCACCCTCCTGTCCCCAACCCCACACACACAAATTTCACACTCCATTTCTGTATAACCAAAATATTCTTTTAATTTTTTTAAGAGTGTTAAGAATAAATGCTTTGACAAAAAAAAATCACACCCAGGAGGTCATATCAAATAATGCATGTGCCCTAAATATTATCTTCTCAGCACGTGACCCATTTTGAGGTCATGATCGGAAATCTCTGCGCCAATGTTTCTGGCAAATAAGGAACGTTTCAGGTCAGTTCAGTCAGACGTGTAGGGAGATGAGGGCAGGAGGGAGGGGTGCCACACGGCCCTGGGTTCTCTCTAACCACATTACAATGAAAAGAACATGAGGCAGGGAGGCACATCGTCGTTAACCTCTGCCTCTGGATAAATCAGTGCGCTCACACACGCATTAGCCTGATTCCGCACGTGCTCCCGTGAACAGAGCCGCACGCCCACCATGCCGTAGGATAAACAAAGAGGGGCGTGAATGGGTGCACTCCACACTTTTAACTGCCCCCATGTACCTCCCATCATTTATTTACTTTTTTTTTTTTCTGATAATTGGGGATCCTTTACATCTATTTCTCAATACTCCTGTATACTATGTTGTGTTTATCACCAGAACTGGTGTATCTGTGGTGCCTTTTAATTGGCCTTAGCTTTTCTTCCAATTCTTATTAGGATAGGATAATAACTGACTTAATACGTCGGAAGGTAAGACATGTTTGAGCATGTTCACAGATTTTCAGGTTTTAAATCCCATTTTCTAAACATAAATCCATTTTTCCCAAAAATGTATATTTGAAAAAACAAACAATAATAATATCATAATAATATCATGTAGATGTGTATGATAGATATGATATAGATATGATGTATCCTACTGTATTATGTAAAGATATGCGCTACTCAAAATACCATGTCAATAATATTTTTAACTAGTTAGGAAAATACAAAGATAACTGTTAAATTATAATTTCAGAAATGAGCTCGCTGGCTTGCTAGCCATTCAAGAAGACAAAAATTATATCTTTACAGTAAGCTTACAATGCTGTAATATGTAATGTATTGCCCACTGCAAAATGAGCAAAATGCTATCAGGTAATTCTCTATTTTCTAAATAATCAAATACATTAGAAACATTTATTTCAATAGCATAAATAAATCAGACCAGAGAGGGAACATTCAAATTCTACTTCAAATTTCATTTGTCACACTCACAACCATACACATTGTGACATGTATTGAAACGCTTACACAACACTACAATGAGAAATTTAAAATAAAATATATTTGCAATTAAATAAATTAAGTTGGAAATTGTTATGAGATAAAATACATTTAAATTGCACATGAACATGATTTACAAAATGAAAGTATAAAGTATAAAAATAAAAAAGTGTGAAAATGAAAAAATATAGTGTGGAATCTAACAACAGCCTCTATAATTAGAGACATGAATATGAAATGATAAAAGATGTGTGTCAGCATGCGTGACTGTCCCGGCATTAAAGTGCAATATAGTCTTCTTATGCACAAACAAGCAGCGTGCAAACAGGAGAAATGTGCGAGGAATGTGTGTGTGTGTGTGTGTGTGTGTGTGTGTGTCTGTGTGTGTGTGTGTGTGTGTGTGTGTTGTATGAAAATGCATGTTCGATTGATTTTGTTCTTGGTGTTTTGGTTCAGAGCTCAAATGTCCTGCGGGAAGACACTCCTCCTCATACACTCTTCGCTGACCTTCGGGAAGCGGAAGTGTTTCCCTGACCGCAACAGAGAAAAGAGTTCATTGTTCAGGTGGTTGAGGTCCTTCACTATTTTCCTGGCCTTGGTCCAGCACTGCTTGCTGCAGACAGAGTGAAGGTCAGGGAGCTCAGTGTGGATGCGCTCAGCTGATTGCACCACCCTCTGTATAGACCGTCTGTCCTGCATAGTGTTGTATCCCAACCAAACTGTAATGTTTCCCATCAGAATGTTCTCTATTGTGCTGGTGTAGAGGTTCTTAAGCACCTTGGAGGGCAGTCTAAAGTCGTTCAGATGTCTGAAGTCATATAATCGCTGATGGCCTTCTTCACCCACAACACTGGGGCAGCTCCAGTACTGAGTGTGAGAGGGTGAGACATGTCTGTCTATCCATGCTGCTTGTGGCCAGGAAATAGGCAAACCAATAACAGAGATAGGTTCATGACAAAAAAGTACAATGGATAATTTTATGAATGTGGCTTGTAAATAATTTTATCTAATTTTAAAGATCAAATACTTACATAATCATATTTAGGTAATTTTTGCCTGCTGCATAAGTATTAACATCACCATTCTGTACAAAAAGTACAGACCACAAGATGGTTTATTTAAAAAAAAAATCAACCCAGTACATTGGGTCAACATTCTAACAAACCCTTTTACACTGGTTCTTTTATACTTTTATACCAATTTATACCTGTCTAGTCCATTGTAGACCCAATGCTGGGGTTCCAACTCAAGACAAATTGGAGTATTTTCAGTCCAGTTATTTTAAGACTATAATGAAATCAAGTACAAATTATGTAAAATGAGAACATATGCCTTCGCAGTTTTATGCTAAAAAAAAGCTACAAAAGCTAACAAAAAAAAACAGAAAGTGAGTAGGATGAGTTGTTGAGACCAAAACAAAATACTTAATTGATTAGGCTTAGTAGGTTTTATTACCTTTTCAGTCTGAAGCTGAAAACTGAACATCTCCAGAAATAGGCCAGCAGAAAAAAAAAAATGCTGTCAGGTAATTCTGGCGTTGCATCTTCAACATCACCCTGAATATCAATGATTTCAATCCTTCATCTGAAGGAGGGTTAAATAAGCATCAATAGGGAGGTGGTGGATGGGGGTCTCATAGTTGATGTGGGGGTAGCAAATGGGTTCTGGGGTGTCAGAGGCATCCCCTGTGATTGCGTCACCCAATCGGGCTCCCCCCCAGTGATGTCATTGTTCATGATACAAGAATGTATGTATATATGAATTTAGGATGTGCAGCTATTAATAAAGCCAACACATTTTTTTTTTTTGTCATTATACATCAACCTACACTCATGCCATCATTGGATAAATTAAGACGCATGTGTTCAAGATGAATTGACGCGAAAGACCTTCTGCCATCTCTGCACGTCGTCAGGAGGCATGGCGACATATTGCACGTCACACCGGAAGGTAAGCAGCGGGCTCGGGATGGCTCCAGCCATCTGTCAGTGTTATGCCCCACTGTCACCTCCCCGATCTGTGCCTCTTGCTTGCTTTGCTCAAGACGCGTTCCAAAATTTCACACCAGCTTTGCAGGAAAACATTGCAAGGTTAGGCAATGGGGAATAATGTGGGATGAAGAGTTACTGTAAATGAACGTGAGATTATGTGAGTCCTGGTTAAAGTGAAAATAAAACCGTTAAATTGATTGTAGCTGTCATTATTCTTTGATCAGTATGCAGTTTCACACGTTTACTTTTTCGTTTTTTACTTTATCTAGTCATGCTTGTCAGTGACATAATGTATTTCAAGCAACAACAAAAAAATCCCAACAACTTTCAAAAGAATTACAGAACATCCATCATGCTGTTATTGCTAGAAGTATGGATTGAAGACACTGCTTAAACTGTGCTCCAACTGAAAAAAATTCTTGGATAGTTATGACTCCCTTTAAAAAAGGTTTTAATTGCTTAAGTTGAGTTACCAAAAAAAACAGTTACCAAAGTTTAAAAACGTATACTGTATTTGGTATCTTGTAAATTCTGTTTTCAGACCAATGAAATTTTTTATAGCATATACTGTATACTCTGACACACTAAAACAAACAAAAACAGTCAGATAGATAGATAGATAGATAGATAGATAGATAGATCTATCTAAATGATCCCAGTGAATATGTAATTTTTTCTTCTCTTGTTTGAGATTTGTTCCAAACAAGACCAGAGCTGGGTAACAATGCCATACTGATCATTTTGTTTCTTTTCTTTTGGTGGTGGGGGTGGAGGGTCAGGAAGCAGGTCTGAATTCTGTTTTGGCACCTCCTTTGTAAAGTTTAGTGCGACTTCATTTTTCGCTCCAAGACCAAAATGCTTGGTAGAAAGGGTCGATTTTCAATTATAGACTTCTATAATAAAGATAAATGTATGTGCCAATCAAACCTTTTCTCAAAGTAGCCAAAGCCCCCAACCTCCCTCTCTTTCTCACCTTTTCACCTAGAAAAACCGGCTCTCTAAATATTGATGCAGTAACAAAAGCATCTTCTTCTAGCTCTTTCCATTTCCATCCATTTCTCCTACCTAGAAAAAAACAAGAAAATAAAAGGAAGGTCAAATATCTGTCAGAGAGTGATAGAGAGCAATAGAGGGAAAGAAACAATCAATACTGGAATGTATTTTTTCCTAAGGTAGCAGATAAATGCCATGTGCAAGCAACTGTATTGTTTCATTTATTGGTTTAGAGTAGAGACCTGTGCATGCTTTCATGTCTATTTCTTATTGGTCATAAACCAAGGTTCTGTTTTTTTGTATTATGCTGTATGGCAGGTGGAACATGGCCAAGCATCAATTTGTTAATAGAAGGTGGAGCCACTGACAATTAGTGATTCAAAGGAGAGTTTTTTAATAATAAGTGTTCTGTGCCGCAGTAAACAACACTGGAGGAAATAAAAGAAGGAACTGATATGAACAGGGAATGTGTGTGCGCACACACAGGTATGTCCCTGTCTGAGACCATAAAACAGACAGCACTAAAAAATAATTTAAGTTGTCTCATGCAAACAAAATAAAGTTTCACACTTTAACCGAAACCAAGAACTGAGGTGAATACGCCACTATGGGGCACTTTACCCTGCCTGAGACAACCAAGACCCTCATTTGCATTCAACAGACTCAATATCATACCCTCCTAAAACAAAATGAGAAGCAAAAACAGTGCTTCCAGGCCCTTCCCCAGACCTAACTTCAGGCGCATCTCCAGGCCCAGATTAAGATGGCCAAGTGCTTCGGAGCTTGGACAACTGTCGCAGGTGGTTGGTGTAAGAGGAGAACAGTGAAGACATTGGTACTGTTGCAGTTTGCTACCCGGCTGCCTGAGGGGACAGCAGAATGGATCTTGTGCCACTGTCTGGCTCTGCTAGAGGAGGCAACCCAACTGCCTGAGGACCACTTGATGATGTATTTGGAACATGCAGCCTATTCCTTCATTCACTGGGTGTAAGGAGAGCACATGGAAGGCTGCTTGGCATCCTGCCAAGTTCTACTTTTTTTACTTTGTAAATGTTGTTGATTACAAAAAAAGTTAAAAGTTTAAAGTGAGAGAGAGCCGGGCACCATGACCTCTGAGGCCGATGGGGAGACTTTGTCTCTTTGACATGTCTTCAAGTGTGTTCCAATGGATGGAGTACAATTGGAGGAGGTGCTGCTAGCGGTGGGAGAGGATGGATGAGAAAACATCTACTCTGCCTCCTGGATGAAGAAAGCAGTGGTGGTCTTTTGGGATTATGTGTGAGAGGAACTGCGGTCCAAGTTACCCCTCTGTCTGCCCCTGCTACTCAAGTGGCAATATCAAACGTGCCCCTGTTCATAAAGCCCGAGGAAATTAGAATGAACTGGCCTACTTCGGGAAGGGGGAGAACTATTACATTGTTTTTGCCACTATGGCGTGACTGTGGTGTTTTGAGTGCGGGGATAACGGACATAAAAGGCCGAGCTGTCCGCACGGAGCTGTGGGCATGGGGCGACTTGACCGGGATACAGTGGCAGCAGCGCGTGGACAGCCAACTGGAGAACACCGGGGAGCCCAAGTCTGCTGCAGGCCTCACCGAACCACAGTGTCACAGCAAAGGTCAGTCCCGAACACACCAGCACTACAGGGACGCACACTGCACTCGGCGATGATATGAACAACGCCATTACTGTAAACAGCGCAAGTGTAAAACCCGATGTCGGTATAGTAATCAGTGCTGACAGTGACCCTGCCCCTAATTCTGACCCTGCCCCTAACCAGAAGAAGTACAGCAGCCACAAATCAACACACCACTACCAACACCTAAAAAGAACACTACAGCCAAACCGAGAAGAAAAAGACAAGAGACATCCACCACAGAACCCATCACCAAACGGAAAACATGCAGTCAGACTCTGAGCACCACAACACAGGAGACTAAAGGAGCAGGGTGCAGCACTGCACACACAGACACTGACACAACTATAGACATTGAGGAGCAAGCAAACCGATTTTTAGAGCGTCTAAATCAACTACAGATACCTTGACGTAAAAAAAAGTAGTAAAAATTTTACTGCAAAGGGCAAAAGCAGCAAGAAAAAAAAAAAAATCACTGTCACTCAGGAAGGGCAAACTATAAACTCTGAACAGGACTGTAAAGCAATGGACCAAAACAAAACTAAAACTGAGATTAAGAATTGTTGCTAATGGTGTGGTAGGGAGTGGGGAATGGGGTTGGGTACCGAAAACCGGTGCCAATACGGCACCGGCACCTATATAACCAGTATGTACCGGACCGAAACAGAACGTGAATTTTGGTGCCTCATTTCGGTGCCACTTAAATGCCTGAACTTTCGATTTAAATATTTGTTCTCTGGGGCTATGATGATATAGTTGTAATAAGCATCAGATTCATCAACACACATGATCGCTAGTAAAATTAAAATACTGCATTCATGGGGTGTCAGAAATGATCGTAAAAAAATTAATTATTTCCTTAATTAGAAAAATCTCGAGAACTTCGGAAACTTTGATAATACAAATCCAAAACATTGTTGCAGTAATGTTACTGTCCATTTTATTTTTGTATATTAAAAGTTGATTAGATTATATAAAAAAATTAAAAGCACAAATCATCAGGAAATCATCAGCAGGTGATCTACCGCTATCTTAGCTTGCTAAATTAAACAACTTTCGTTAAAATGCCTAAAACTAAATGGTCAAAAGTGTGGCTATATTTCACAAGAAAGGATTCCGACACCGCGACGTGCAGCGAATGTTTTACATCAGTTGCGTATAAAGGGGGAAACACGTCAAATCTAATGAAACATTTGAGGGCACATGGAATTAAGTTAAAAGCAGAGGGATGCACCGTGTTTGACAGCTTGCGGACAACAGCTGGCACTATCGGTGTGGACGACCCCAGTCCCAGTCATACCAACCGTAGCAAAAAGGGGTCCACCGATTATGATGACGTCAGCAGCCTTTCCGCAGGTTA
>JAQMYL010000015.1:13203292-13226695 GCA_030014365.1 Clarias pachynema | reverse complement strand
TGGTATCGGTTCCCGGTATCGGGGGACTTTTAACGAGTACAAGTACTTTAGAAAATGTGGTATCGAGGCCGATACCCAATATCGGTATCGGTGCATCCCTACTATAAACACCTTTAATACAATTTCTAACTTGCTCCAGTGTAGAACAGTCCGATGTTGCTCCAATGTCATGATGGTCTTTCTGTGATTTATTTATTTATTTTTAAAATATTAATTTATTTTTGGGTGTCCAGATTTGGAAGTTTGTGTGATTGGTTGCTTTGAGAGTGTGTGTTATAAGCAGTAGTTCTACATCACCAGATATCTGTTAAGTATATGCAGATTCTAACAATCAGTTTGACACATCTGAGCTGTCTCAAGGGCAGAGAGGTTGATTTAAACCAGTTTGGATTCCTGTGCATGTTTTAACACCATTCGACTAAGGTGTGTGAGAAGGTCTGCCCTTTCCCTAACCTGCATGGATATGGCTCTCTGTCCATGCACATGTCGCATTTCCAAAGTCAACTTAAGCCCCTTTGCTCTTTTCAGCTGCTGCTGTTTCAGTTCCTGCTGACTCTCAGCCAAAAACTAAAGGGGCTAAGACTGGCTCATCTCAACACACTACTGCCCCCAAGCCTGTTCCTGTGGGCCGCAGGAAACGCTCCTCGCTTTCTGCTACTTCCTCTTCTCCCACTTCACCCAAATCAGCCTCTGGCTCTCGAGCCACCCCAACTTGCTCTCCACTAGCATCTCCTTCACCTCAGTCTCCAGGTGTAGGCAAACATGAGACCACTGTTCCTAAGGTTGTGAAGGCTGGTAAACAGGCAAAATCCAAGAAAGCAGATTTTAAAAATCTTGAACCCCAGCAGGTGACTCTTCCTTCTGCTGGACCCTCAGAGGCTAAAACGGCACATGAGTCTTCTCCAATCTCTCCCAAGGTGGCTGCTCTACCAGTAGAGGGTGCAACTCCTGCTGCAGTGTGTCCTCATGCTCCTGCCAAAGTAGCCACCTCTCCCAAGGTGGCTAATCTACCAGTAGAGGGTGCAGCTCCTGCTGCAGTATGTCCTTATGCCCCTGCCATAGCACCAGTACAGGCAGAACATGTAAAAGATGCAGGTCCTGCAGCTACATCTCAATCTACTACTGCTTCTCCAGTGAAGGCAAAACAGAAGAATAGTTCAGCTGCTGCTGCTCCAGTGAATGCTGAAGCACCAGCTTCAGTGCAAACAAAACTAGAGAAAGTTGAAGCAACTACCTCAGCTTCAGTGGAGGTTAAACCAAAAAAAGGTGCAGGCCCTACAGCAGCCTCTCCTAAAGGTAGTAATGTTGCTCCGGGGAAGGCAAAACAGAAGGGTGTTGCAGCTTCCCCTGTGAAAACTGAAGCACCAGCCTTGGCGCAAGATGTCCCAGCTCCAGTGGAGGCGAAGCCAGTGAAGGGTGAAGCAGCTGCCCCAGTCACACCTTCAGTTGATGTGATAAAGATGAAAGGGGCTCAACCTGCACCAGCCTTAGCTAAGAATGTTGTCCCAACTCCAGTGGAGGCCAAAAAAGTAAAGGGTGAAGCAGCCTCACCATCCTTAGCTAAAAATACTGTCCCAATTCCAGTGGATGCAAAGCCAGTGAAGGGTGAAGCAGCTGCCCCAGCCACACCTTCAGTTGATGTGATAAAGATGAAAGGCGCTCAACCTGCACCAGCCTTAGCTAAGGATGTTGCCCCAACTCCAGTGGAGGCCAAAAAAGTGAAGGGTGAAGCAGCCTCACCATCTTTAGCTAAAAATACTGTCCCAACTCCAGTGGATGCAAAGCCAGTGAAGTGTGAAACAGCTGCCCCAGCCACACCTCCAGTTGATGTGATAAAAGTGAAAGGTGCTCAACCTGCACCAGCCTTAGCTAAGGATGTTGCCCCAGTGCCAATAGAGCCCAAACAAGTTCTGGGTGAAGCAGCTGCTCCAGCCACACCTTCAGTTGATGTAGTGAAGGTGAAAGGTTCTACATCTGCACCAGCCACTTCTGGTGTGGCTGCCCCAGCTAAAGGGGGTACAAAAACAGAGAGTGTAACACCCACTCCAGTATCTCCTAAATCTACTGTAGCTCCCGAGGCTTTTAAAGTAGTTTCCAAGTCAGTTCATGTGACTAAATCATACTCGGAGGTTGTGGCAGGTAGTCCACCTAAAGTGCCAGATGTGCCAAAAGTTGTTCATGAGGCCCCAGCAGCACCCAAGGGGGCAGAAGTCATGAAGGCTCCTACAGTTGTTCCAGAAACCCATAAGATTACTGAAGTGCCTAAAGCAGCCCCAGAAAATCTGAAGCCACAGCCTGTACCTGCTTTATCACCAGATAAGAAAAAAGAGAAATCGGCTCCAGCTACTGCTTCAAAAGGAAAAGCAGACACCCCCCAAAAGAAGCCTAGTGTTGCTCCGTCTACTGGTTTAGCAGCACCTCCTCCCCAGGCTCCCATTTCACCCCTTGGAGAGGAGGATGACCTCCCTCCACTTATTCCACCCGAGAAGCCTGCCACAGTACCTGCTTTCCAACCCCAACCTGTGGCTGAGGCTCCACCAAAAGTAGATCCTGTAGTTAAAGCTGTTGTGCCTCCGACTGGTCCTAAAACCAGTGTAACCCCTTCTCAACCTATACCTGTTAAAGCTGCATCCAACCTGGAACCAGTCACCAAGAATGACAAGGGTATTTCTTTGTCCTTCTGTCTGTCTGTGCCTTTGTAATAGACATGGTCATTGTGACTTTTTATTGCAGTGTGATTTCCCCAGTGAGCATTTTCTGAACAACTACGGCAAATTAAGTGGTTTTAAATATGTTCCAAAGAAAAGGCAAGCACTTGGATATTTAGTTCAGAAAAGGAGTGCTGTAAAGTCACTGCTTTAGTAAAACTGAAGATGTAAGCATGCCTTTTTTTGGGGCATTTTGTCCTGTGCGTCTCAAATATGAGCATAGAATTCAGAAGTTAATCTAATTAGGATTTTTAAAGAGGATTAAAGAGTTGGGTGCAACGATGGCCAAAGTTCACTGCTTGTGATACTACTTGTGAGACTGTTGATTAGCACCTTTGCAATACAGAGTTATCCTACGAGCATGTGCAGTTTATACAACCTCTTAATAAAAGTTTAACCTACATTTGCATTACTTTCACTACAGTTCCCGTACATTCACATCTGTATCAAATCAAGTTTTTGCCCACAGTTTGTTTTTATTCATTTAAGTTTTCATTTGGCTGTTGGATAAAAGAAAATTTTTAAAATGAAATGAATGATGCTAGCTGAGCTCAATTTATTTCCATTCCGTGGATGTAACTTGCACAAAAGATAATGTGTTTCTGTACAAAATATTCTTAATTTAATTGTATGCACAGTATATTCTTTATCTGCAGGGCACTCGTTTACATATTTGCTATTGGTTTCACACTTAAGGTCGATTAATACACAGAATTTAGACTTTTTCTTAAATGGTGCCTCTTAACAAGAGTCACGAATTGGCTGTATACAGAAAATTAAAAACATCATTATTAGTATAATTCTGTAAATATTTAGAATATAATGGTCCAATCTTCCTCTTGAAAATAATTTAATGAGTTTTTTTTCCCCCCCTTTGCTTTAATATAAGGAGTCAATCAGGCATACAGTAAAATATTTCTTTAGCCATGCCTTATTTCCTCAGCTAGCCTTTGTACACACACAACCTAATTCTTTACATTAAGTATTTATTATTTTTATTTTATGTTAAAGGGTCCGGCACTGAATCAGACAGTGATGAATCTGTTCCTGAACTCGAGGAGCAGGATTCTGCACAGACACAGACACAACAGGCACAGGTAGGACTGTTTTTTTTTTTTGTTTTTTTGTGAAACAATTTGTCTGGGGGGAGGGGGAGTGATTTTGATATCAAAGGTGTAATTATAGTGAAAATGTGGTATTTTATCCCTTATTTAGCTCGCAGCTGCTG
Organism: Clarias pachynema; assembly: GCA_030014365.1. Lineage (NCBI taxonomy): Eukaryota > Metazoa > Chordata > Actinopteri > Siluriformes > Clariidae > Clarias > Clarias pachynema. Next base: position 13,222,759 of record JAQMYL010000015.1, on the reverse strand, counting down.
CTGAAATTGACGAGGAACCTGTCAGTAAAGCCAAACAAAGCAGAAGTGAAAAGAAAGCAAGAAAGGTGGGCGTGGCACATTTTTGCAGTCATATGTCTGCTTTGTGATCCAAAACTAAGCTTTTTGTTTGACTTGTATGTTTGCAGGCAATGTCAAAACTGGGTCTGAGACAAGTGACAGGAGTTACCAGGGTAACCATTCGCAAATCTAAGAACATTCTGTTTGTCATCACCAAACCAGACGTCTACAAAAGCCCCGCTTCAGACACTTACATTGTCTTCGGAGAGGCTAAGGTAAAGAAATGCTTGCACATTACACAGTCAACCTGAAACTTTTATGTGCATTCACTCCCTTGTTATGATGATTTAAACAGTTTGACTTTCGTTCTTCTGAGACTAATGAAGCCAAACTTTCTGTCCTGAAAGGGGATTTTGGTCACACTGTGTTTTTGACTTAAAAGGAAAATACTTTTGAAAGCTAGTTTAAACAAATCACCATTTCTCCTTCTTAGATCGAGGACTTGTCCCAGCAAGCTCAGCTGGCTGCTGCAGAGAAGTTTAAGGTCCAGGGAGAAGCAGCATCAAACATCCAAGAAAGCACGCAGACGCCCACAGTACACGAGGAAAGCGAAGAAGAGGAGGTCAGGAAATTCTAAACTAATAATTTCAGAAACTAAGAAGTTACTTAACTAAAGTTACTTTACTTAAGTTACTAACTAAATACTAATATTTTGCATTGCTCTGTAGGAAACTCATTTTTAAATGAATCTGTTTTATTTTAAGGTTGATGAGACCGGAGTAGAGGTTAAGGACATTGAGCTGGTCATGTCTCAAGCCAACGTTTCACGGGCAAAGGCTGTTCGCGCACTGAAGAATAATAACAACGACATTGTCAATGCCATTATGGTGAGTTAATAACCGCAATAACAGCATTTCCAGCATGCAAAAGTACTTCTGTGATGATTCCACAGCATGACTTTCGTTCTTCTGAGTCTGCTGAAGTCAAATATCTGTTCTGAGAAGATCTTTGTGTTGATTTTTCAACATTTTACAAGTTTCATATGTCTGATTTTAATGTGTTCCCTATATTTTCTTCACAGGAATTGACGATGTAGGTGGATATCAGAGCAGGGCAGAAAGAGATGTTGCTGAATTAATCTACACTATTTGTACAATTTATACCCAAAAGAAATAAAGTTGTGGCTTGATGGCTTTTGTCTTTATTTATTTTAGAAAGAAAAGAAATTAGTTAATCTTGCTATGTTTACAGTATTCAATTAGAATTAAACAGTGTATTTCTGTTAATGGAATACAATAAGGTTACCTTTATCAGTAATTCAGGTTGCTTAAAAACTTACCATTAACTACTCAAGTGGTTGCACTTCCCATGCTGTGTTCAATTTAGGTGGCCTAATTAAGATGCACTTAAGTAATACTCACAGTTTTAGAGTGCTGTTGTATCGAACATCAGCGTTCCATGGGTAGGTAATCACAGCCACAGTGATATCGCTATCGTGTTTTTATAAAAGCCCCATTAATTAGAACCAAGTAGCTGACATTTCAGACACAATGAGGTCAAACATTTTTGTCTGTCAAAAGAGCATTCCCAATGAAGCTTCAGCTGAATAAAGTGTTGCATGTTGCAAGTGTAGTTTCTGTGTAACAAACTATTGGCAGAATTAGATTATTTTTTTTTTTTTTTTTTTTAGTAACTTGAATGATGGGTCAAATTATTGGCCTGCATCAAGAAATTGAAACGATATTTTTTGAATTACTGGGTATAAATGTTCACAACAAATTAAATCCTAGAGTGGTAGAGAAACTGTAAATTTCATGGAATAATTGTGGTCAGGGGGTGGGGGGAAACGTGAATGGGAATAATTTAAAAAACTTGTAAAGTTGTGTGTGTGGGGCGGGGGGGGTCATGAGGTTTGATTAATCCAGATTAACCCTATTTCAGAGAAAAAAAATTGTTTTACTGTACAAGCCTTTGAACACTTCAGATGAATAAAGGGTAAAAAAATAATAATAAAACAGCTTCTGTAGTTACCAACATTATTGCATAAATGCCAAAGTTAAAAGAATATACCATGCATTTTGTCTATGGCATCCAAAGTAATTATTTGAATTGCTTGTTTTTTTTGTTTTTCTGCATGTTACCTTGATTATCCTATAATCTTGTTAATATTATGATAAACATCCTACATCTACACATAGATTTAAACCTGCTTTTAATTTATGCGAGTCCTTTTCCTTAAAAACCAGCAAATGTGTTTTAGGGATTTGTACTGTAATAGGACAAAGTTTTGGAATGGTGGTTAATTTTTTTTTCTTGTATGGTCCCTAACATTTATACCAACGTTCTTTCAAAATGGGCGAACAGTTTGTGCACAGTGTCAAGGACAGCAAGCCAGCATTTCTAACAAACAAGATCAGAGGAGGGACTACCGTTTTCCATGTGATTTGGTATAGCAGGCTTCTATGGATATGCTAGGGAAAAAAAGCAGCATAAATATAATAAAGCAATTTGATGAAGGGGATATTTTTTCCTTTAAAAAAATGGTGCCTTTGATTTCCTGAGGGAGCATGCTTATGGTTGGTGGTGTTTATTTGTAACTTATGCATATTGCTGTAGGAAACGCATGTAACATCTAAAAAACAAATTGTGGTCTGACATCCCTAAGAAGACGACTCTTGCTATTAATAGGAAATTGACCAGCAGGGGGCAGTCTAGCACAATGCAAGCTGTTTCAAGAGGCATGTTTTAGTGATTTGGAGGCTCGTTTAAGTGCTTGTCCTGATACATGCCAGAAGAAGATGACTGTGTCTTGTGGCGCTGGACAGCCTGTGTTTGTGGCCTTACTCCAGAAACAAGCACAGACCATAAATAACATTAAAGGCAAAAAGGCTAGAGAACTTAAACTGGTTCAGTGTCCATCCATTAGCCAGGCTGAGGAATCACCTTTGACCTCAGTATATCTGAAACTCATAAGAGTTACCAGAACATTTGGGAAGAGCTATTGCCAGTCATATAAACTTGGTTCTTGAAACAAGCCAGTATGGAAGTGCCATCATCGGAAACATACATTTAGAAGGACCATGACAATATCTAGCAGAGCAACACAGCAGGAAACTAATATCAAAGAAATATCTCCAAAAATTGGACCAACTCACCTTAATGTAGCCAAAGTGAGTGTTACTGTAACAGCCTAAATGTTTGTAGCTTGAGGGATTAAGGGTGTCTTCATTTTCCTATTCATGTCAATCAGTGCAAAAGTGATTGGTACCGTTAAGGAACCATGATATCAGCGAGGAAAGAGCTACATACATATACACACCCATGGTCATATTCTGTGGACCATCCGAAAAGATGTGCAGCATCACAGAACACTTTTCCGCTACATCCTAAATCTCTTTTCCATACAAGCAACTTAAGCACACACTTGGGTGAAAACTAAGCCTATATGGTCACTCATATCTATCATTTATAATCACAAATGATTAATAATCATTTATCAATCTATTTCAAAAACTGAGGAAATGGAGAGAGGATCCATACAGTGGACTTATTTGGTAAGAATTTCTAGTCGTCCTACCACTGTAGACCTTGTATACTAAGTGGCAGTAATGTCACCGTTGGTGAGTTGCCACAACCATACTACCCAGCTACTACATGCAGTCCTGGTCCCAAGCCCGGATAAAATAGGAGGGCTGTGTCAGGAAGGGCATCTGGAGTAAAATCCTGTGCCAAGCAGATTGATTGTCCGCTGTGGCGACCCCTGTGGAGTACCCGAAAGACTAATATCAACAACAACTGACTGGCAGTAATGTACCAAGCCACTAGTGGATATGCTGACTGCCTTCAGTTTAGTATTCAAATCATTGAAAAGAGAGTACAGATATTAGTTTGTGATAGTAAATCCTGTTCATATAAAGTAAAAACTTCTGGCAGAAGACAGGACTCAAGTTATTTTCTGCAAGCTGTATAGAGGGCTTAAATGATCACCTTTCCAGCATGCAAGAGTGTTTTCACAAATTACATTATTTACATTACTGAAAGGTCCTTTTGGGATATATTGGACAGATAGAACAAAGATTCTTCTACAGAGGGATGGTTCTACTGCATGTACTAAAACAGCTGGAGGCTCAAACAGGAAAACGGGTTTATCAGTTATCAGAGGTACCTACTGTACAGCAGGTTAAACTGTTCAATTGAACTAGACATGGTTCCTGCAAACATAGTGACAAGGAGAATTACTGTGACTTGTCCTTTCAGAATTTGGCTGGTAACTGCAGTGATTTTGTAAATAGAAGCCTCTCCCTCTTTCTCTGTGTGTGTGCACGCTCCTGGTCATTTCATCAGGAGCAGTTTTGGCCTTCATGTGGACTTTGGTTCACTTGATATAGAAGTGTGAGGGAATGTAACAATCACATACCTGGTTCACAGGGAGAAAATATGTGTAAGAAAAGCCAAAGGTGAGTGGGGAGTCTTAAGGGGAATCTGAGGAGTTTGTTTTATACTGACTCAGAAATTCTAAAATAGTTAAGATGTCCCGAGATGCCAATAACCACTACTGTACCTTAATACCTCTTTTAATAACTGAAGGTGTCTGCAGTGATTGCAGTAGAGAACTACTGTAGGGTGCCAGTCCCAAAAGCTTTATATTTAGAAACTGTAATCTCTGTCCAGGATGCCTCAGCCATTAAAAAGGTGGATCTGGATACCAGCTTTGGCAGAGCTTTTTCTGAAGCTCCAGAATACCTCCTGGAGTTTCCCCAGTATAATGACATACATCAGGTCAGATGGGTCAAGCAGACACTAACACTGGATAGTCATATGTATACTTGTACTCTTTAATCTATTCTCTGTAGTGGTTTCTCCTTTAGTTGAGGATAGAAGTATAATTCTGAACCCTCAGTGTGTGTTCTAGGAATGATCCGTTATGATAATGCCCAAAGGAGGCCTGCCATGTCCACTAGTCGCAGAACCAAAATAAGTAAGACACTAAGCCTTAGTCTGCACAGACACTGAGGTTTAGTCTGCAAATAATTAGTTGAGGAATATGTAAGTAATAAAATAAAGCAAGTAGCAATGTTATGAAATCAGTATTAGGGTGGTGCATTATGAAGTTGATTATTTTCCTATTAAAGCATGTACTAAAACATTTTTTTCCTGCATCAATTTTTCAACAAGTAAAATAAAAAAAAATAAAAATTCCTTTTTATTTAAACATTATAGTTATGAAAGTTAGTGTTTGTTGTTACTTAAATTATAATATACTGTATAAGCAGGGGGTGGCATGGTGGCTTAGTGGTTAACACTCTCACCTTGCACCTCCAGGGTCCGGGTTCGATTCCCGCCTCTGTGTGCATGGAGTTTGCTCTTTGTTCTCTTCGTGCTTGGTGGGTTTCCTCCTGGTACTCCGGTTTTCTCCCACAGCTAATTAGGCTAATTTGCTTTCTCCAGACTGCCCATAGCATGTGTGTATATGTGTGCCCTTCCATCGATTTGGCACCCTGTCCAGTGCCCTAAGTGTCCTGGGATAGGCTCCAGATCCCCCGTGACCCTGTATACAGGATAAAGTGGTATAGACGTTGAGTGAGTGAGTGTGTGAGTAAGAAAAAGCAGGTGTTGGACTAAACAAATCAGCTTGTCATATTACTGGAAAAAAAAAAAAAAAACTTGAAAAGACCTTAGCAGTTCGATGATTATTTATTATTATTTATTATTTATTTATTATTTATGATAAAACTTTCCTTTCTCAAAGAGCGGTAGGTGTTAATATTTTAATTAGCCTGAGATTTAGTGAATCATCCAGCATAGTGCTTGTGGATTAGCTGAAACTATAGAATGATAACATATAAAAATGAGTGCATTTATATCAAATAGAAATTACTAATAATTCACAATAATTATAAAAGCCGATAATTCATAAATTCACATTCAAATATAATCTAAATAAAAAAATATATAAGTTACTTACTCCTCTTACTCCTATCATAAAGGTGGCTTTATTGATATACCACTATATAATGTGTGATTTCATGTTTGCACACTCTGCTGGTGGATCTGCTGGAGCGAAATGTGTATTTTAAATTTAATTCATTGCTGAGTGCTGCGAAAGCAGGCCTAGTGCTGAAACTGCTTTGCAGTGTAGTCAGTGAAGAACACACCACTCTATGGAAAACTTGGAACTGAAGGTCTGGCAGCTACAGCAGCAGTGGACATGAGTGAAGAAAAAAGATGGGGTTGAATACATGGCTTTCCCAACTTTATATCTGTCCATTACCAATGCAACATGGTATCAATTATAATGCTTCTTCAGTTTTTCATTTAAGTAATGACCTCACATGAAATAAACATTATGGTAATATTGTAAATTATTCTTACTGACTCTTCATCAAAAAGAACAATAACTTAAGCCAGTGGTTCCTGAGCCCAGTCCTGGAAGACCCCTGCCCTGCACATTTAAGTGTTTTCTCTGCTCCCAGCACATCTGATTTTATCTGATTAACATTTTTTCTGAATAGACATGGGTGTGGTAGAGCATGGAAAACATTGGGGGCCATGTTGGGGGCCACTGTCTTAAACTGTCATAAGGAAATTGTGCAGTGGCATACAATTTGAGGTCAGTTAAATATAAACAGGATCACATTTTAGGCTTTTACAAACACCTCTATCCAGAGCAACTTATGTTTTTATTTCATTATACATCTGAGTAGTTGAGGGTTAAGGGCCTTGTTCAATGGCCTAACAGGGACAACTTTGGTGGTTGTGGGATTTGAACCTGGGACCTTCCAAACTGTAGTCCAATGCCTTAACCACTGAACGACCCCTGATGTTTTTTTTTTTTGTTACTTTTTGTTTTATACACCAATCAGCCATAATACTCACACTGCCACCAGGTGAATTGAATGACATTGATTATCAATATATACCAGTAAACTTTTTTTTTGTAAAATTTTTCTTTTCTTTCATTTTGTGAAGCTGCTTTGAGACAATGTCCATTGTTAAAAGCGCTATATAAATAAAATTGAATTGAATTAAACTGATGATATGATCATGGGCAACCAAGACCCATCTTTGCTCACACCAAAGGCCAGCCTCTGTGGTCTGATCCCACATAAAAGCCAATGCAGCGCAAACTCTCAAACAAGCCAAAGCTATCTACAACATAAAGGAACCAGAACACCCAGAAAATCACAGCATGCCACTCATGGAACCCAGTAGAGAAAGAGCACAGGGCCAAGTTCCACACATCCCAATCACACACAAAGTTTGACCCATGGAGGCCCCAGCCTGCAACACGCAGCACCCAGGGGATCAACTGATAATGTTCTGATGCCGGACATCACAACACAATTTGTCCTGTTTTGTATGTCACAGAAATTTGACATTTTATTTATGGGCACCAGTGACACGTTTTTATATTATATTTTGCTATATTTTCTTTTATTTTACACATTTTGCTAAATAATGCTATCCTTAATATTTCATGTTATATGAGACAATTTTGACACATGAATGGATACATGTAACTGCAATGGTTTTAATTATTTACCATTTAAAATATTTGTATACTGTAGTAATTTTGGTTTAGTAACGATTGTGAGATAAGTGTACTGTGTTTGTGTGTGTGTGCACGTGGGTGAGAGAGTGAAAGTGAGTGCGCATGCACTATGTAGTGGGAGAATTGCTGACAGAGGGGACAGAGCTGTCTTGATCTACATCTCAGGCTCTGACCTGTGAAACTTTTGCTCATATTCCATCCTAGGATTCAGGTGCAATAGCAGTCACATGAACTTCTCTAGCTTACTGACAATCTTACTGTCGTGGAAGAGGAATTAGACAGGTTCTGTGTTAATGAATGGCTAAAGCATCAACTCTGGTAAGAGATACAAATTCTGAAATGTGTCTTCTAGTTAGATTTATTTGTTAATACAAAAACAAATAATAAAGACAGCAGAATAGGTATAATGTGAGAACTTGGAAATGCACTGCAGTGGCACAAATAAACTCTGATGTAACACTTTCCAGTATGTACAGTATGTGCAAACAGAGAGCTGGGAAGGACTGTCATACATAACATGCATTGTGTGTGTGTGTGTGGTGATGTCATGATGAAGAGATGGTTTTTGTGAGTCAGCTGCTTTTTGTGAATTGTGAACATTTTCCCCAAGACTTATAACTTAGAGCTAATTTGAAGAAGTTACAGGCACTAATCATTCGTTGCTGGGACATTGTTTAATGGCTTGATGCGGATGTTTTCTTTAGTGAAATTTTTAAAAATATTTTTATAATAATTTTAATAATTCTTTAGTGTAGTTTATCTTTCATTGATTAGTAACGTAGCAATGAATCAGGACCGGCTTTGTACGCAGTAATTTACCGTTATGAGCTATGAAGGGGTTTATCCTTCTTTCTTTTTTCCTTCTTTTTTTTTTAAGGAAAAAGCTGTGTTGCTACATTTAACTCATGATAAGGTCAGACGAAGTGGTTTCAGAGCATTGTTGCAGGGGCAGAATAGTAGCCTTGTTGTCCTGCTCTTGAAGGAAATGGCACACTGAGTGCTCGTGCTCAGCACTGTACCTTCCGGTGCATGGCACTGACCAGTCACTGATGTCATGCCCGCTGCTGAGAAGTACGGTCAGCAAGGAACCGTAGGCAAGATTAGATCATATCTCTATCTGTTTCACATCAACAGTGAGCCAAAACCATTTTCTGGTTTGTCATGACACTGATATGCAATTCCTGACATTTAAAATGTTAATGATTCACTTCTGGCTTCCATTTGGCAGCATTTACAGAACCTTCATATACAGTACAGTAAACCCATATCTCATATCTGAGAGCACAGCAAATTGTTCTCTCTTTTTCTCACAGTGTGTGGGATAAGAATGTTTCACCCACAGTATATACTGTATCTCTCCTGAGCCCGATTCTTTCTCAGAGCCATCCAGAACTTAACTGGTTCCAGCCCTCAATCATCACCTGTTTAGGTTACAACCAGGAGTTCCTTGAATATTGTAACTGGGCAGTCAGTGTATACTACTCCATAAAGATTTTTTTTTCCTTCTCTTTTCTTTTTCTTTGAGGAGTCATGGGATTTTTTTTTTTGTGCATTTTAATTTCCCTAGAGAAACAAACATTTCATTCACTGAGCCGGCTCCAGTTTTCAAAACCAAACAATGAAACCCACACATTGATGTCATGATCAACGCTGTTACATTTTTCGTGGTGTTACATATTGCAAACATTGTTTCACTATTTTAAAAATAAGTCCAGATTACCATTTGTTCACTTGACCCGATGATTCCCAGGCTTGAATTTCAAAGATCATCACATTAAAAAATCACATTTAACACAATTTCACAATAACAAGATTATTTTAATTGTTTAACATATTTTAGCACAACTGTAGGAATATTTTCCTTCCAATAGATAGATAGATAGATAGATAGATAGATAGATATGTACGTACATACGCACATACATACTGTAGATAAGTAAGCAAATAAATAAACACTGGCTGTAAATCAGCCATCTCATTGTAACTCAGCCACATGTTCACAAGAGGGAGGGGGTGGTGGTGGTGGTATGTCATTCATGCTACATGAATAGGGTGGATAACAGTTGAGAGACAGCTGCAAATAGATCACATTGGTTTGAGTGGCTTACAGTCAATGAAACATCTGTTAAGTTTTTCATTATTTTGAACACATCTTTATTCTACAGGTGCTGCACTTGGGACTATATGTGCAACAATACATAAACTGGACTATTATGATATGAGGATAGCTGCAGCTTTATTTTTCCTTCAGAGCACACGTGACTTCAGAGGTAAAACTTGAACATTTGAACATTTGTCTAACATTGTTATTTTGATTATTAAACTATTTTGTTTCATTTTCTTCACTACTAAAAATATCTATGGGTCTGAGCTGGTAGGCCTTCAATGTGTTTATTTGTTTATTTATCTGTTAACTGAAATCATAAGAGATCATTTTGATACATAAACATGTATTTATTCTTTTTTTTACCTCCATATTTATTTACTGTTCATATCAAAACCAATCTTAATTCTTTCTTTCTTTCTTTTTTTTCTTCATTTTTTTAACACCATGAAACCTTATGTGGTGGATTTTGTTCTGTAGTTAACATGGTGAGATACATTTAAAAATAATTGTTCCTTATAAATATTCAATTTTTCAAAAATTCAAAAATTCCTGCCATCACATTTGTTTGTTTATTATTTAAATACTGCATTGTTAAAAACTGAAATAAGATCAAGATTACATTGATCATTTTATAGTAATTTTAAATTGCTATGGAAGCAAAAGAGAAGTCCTGAGGCAGTGAATAGACCAAATCAATAGAATTCTTTACATACTCTGCAGTCTGTGTACACCTGACCACATATTACACCCATCTCTGGTTCTTCCCCAAACTGTTGCCGCAAAGTTTAAAGCATCAAACTGAATAAGAGGTGTTTGTATCCTATATCTATATGATTTCACTGGAACTAGTGTCCAATCAGGTTCATAAATCATGGCTTGTTGGTGTGGAAGAATTTGAGTGGCCTGCACAGTGGCCTTGCATCTCTGACCTCAACCCCACTGAAGACTTTCTAGATTTATTTCTCATGAATAGAAATAAATCTAGAAGTCAGAACTGGAATGCTGACTGCATGCCAAGCCTTCTTACCGGATATCAGTGCCTGACTTCGCTAATACTCATTGGGCCGAATGGGTAAATCCCCACAGCCATGTTGAGAAATCTAGTAGAAAATCGTCTTATAACCGTGGAGGTTGTAAAGCGAAGGAGACTATATCTGAATGGGATGTTCAACAAGAAAATGTAATCGTGATATTCAGGTGTCCACACATTGTATCTGTATAGTATATTTACAGGTATTTGATAAATTTAAAATGCTGTTTCATTTGTAATGTATTGTTAATATGCAAATATTAAGTCAAATTAACTGAGTTATCACAATAATTACAAGCTGGCATAAGGAAATGATTGGCTAGCATTAAACAACAATGTACAATTCACTCTTTCCCATGAGAAATAAATCTACATAGTACTTTAGAAAAGGACATACAAGGGATCTCTTATGGAGGATGTAAATGAAACAAATCACCTTCAGATTTATTCCTTGATTATGTACTCCCAATTTGCATAGCCCAGAGCCAAGATCTTTACCAAGTTATGATGATAAAATCAATCAGCTAACTGAGTATTGACTTACAGTGACAGACATAAAAGCTCTGCCTTCAGGGGGAAGGAAACTGCCAGTGTAAATAATTTCATTTGAACACCGACTTCCTACAAATGTGATGCTAAAGAATTCCTGGACATTATAATTTACATGTTCAAAATACTTAACAGAATTAATAGATAGATTAAAATAATCATATAATTATCCCATTTTTGTATCAAGGTTTCGCTGCAGTTCACTCTTACAGTAAAAAATGCTTCATTGACCCAATGTGTTGCTTGAACGATGCTGATGATTAAGACTGGACAAATGCCCTATCATCCGGAGATTGGGAGTTTGATTCCCGGGTGATGCTGTGACCTTTCGCAGCCAGAGGTCTAGAGAGATGCGTGCGTCAGTGAGCAGTTCGAAAAAAGATGCGGTCGGCTGGCGTCACGTGGTTCTGAGGAAACATATGAAAGTCTTTGGCCCTACCGACTAAGTGGTAGTAGTAGCCTTAATGTGGAGCCCCTAGTGACAGGGAGGAATTGGACACGACTAAATTAGGGAGGCGGGGAAGTACCAAATTTGCCAGTGCAAATAATTGAGACCAATACAATTTGTCAATAAATAAATTAAATAAATAAATTCAATTTGGGTTTATATGGATAACAGTCGTGAACTGAGTTTGGACAGGCCTGCTAATGTTTTGTGCTCACTGATTTACCCCTTTGTTTGCTCCAGCCTCCAGATGACGTGAACTCTAAATGACTCTCATGACCCATAACTGAGTGTGTAGAAATAAGAATCAGGTTTATTCACTGTGTCATGTGTTGACAAGCAAAGTGACTTCAGGACAAGACTCTTTTGTCCAGTACTTTATGTGCAAGATTAAGAATTGCTTGTTCTCTTTTTGTCCAAGTAGTGTATTGGTGGCATATTGCTGATGGTTTCAGAAATGAGGACTAAAAGTTTGTGGGAGATTCTGGCTACATTTATACTCTTGTTACGGATATGGAAAGAGGTATCTGCATTAGAAATCCCACCTGATGGTAAGTCAGTTTCTATTGATTATCCATATATACTGTATAGTTTTTGTCCTTCTGCATACTTGTATACTATATGGAAAGAAAATGGCTATGACTGTCCATGATATTAACAGTATTTGACTATGTGTGTATGAATCCCAATCGCAGTGAGACAGCCTCCTATGATAATTAAGCAGAGCATCCAAGATCACATAGTGGAGCCAACGGATCCAATCATAGTCGAGTGTGAGGCCACAGGGAATCCTCCTCCAGTGTACGAAACATTACCTTACAGTTTTGAATTGTCATTTGGTTTGTCCCTTTTTTTTTTTTTTTTTTACTAAAAAGAAATTATATTTCAAAGCACATAATTATATTTTAAATTTGCACTTTTGAAAAGACAGTCTACCTTATGAATGTACAGGATGGTTTATGTTCCAGCAAATTTACTCTACCATATTTTGCTTTCCTCCATAGTTTTACTTGGACACGCAATGGAGTGTACCTAAATGTTGCACGTGACCCTCAGGTTACCATGAAGAGGCGCTCTGGTACACTTGAGATATTTTTTTGGGGACGTCCAGATGATTATGAGGGCGTGTACCAATGCACTGCTACTAATGAGTTTGGTTCAGCTCTATCCAGCCACATTAATTTACGTGTCTCCAGTAAGTCTCATTAACATAACTTCATCTAGAGCAACCCAGGAGTTAAATCTAATATTAAATGACATTTTATTTTGTTTGTATCATCCACTTCATCACTCATGGTTTGATCAGAGGCTCGTACATGGCTGAAGGAGTATTTGGAGCCGGTGTCTGTGTTTGTGGGTCTTCCTTTGATTCTGGCCTGTAATCCTCCAGTGGGTCCACCCAGACCTCAGACCTACTGGATGAACAGCTGTAAGTATTAATAGACCTCAGTGTTGAAATAATAATAATAATTATTATAAAAAGAAGAAGAAGAAGAAGAAAAAGTTCATATAGCATGCTAAAGTCTGAGTAGAATAAAAATATGCATATTTAAGTGCACCTTGCAACCTCTTTTTATTGCTCTATCACCGCAGCTATGGTACCAATTCGTCAGGATCGTAGAGTATCAATGGCAGAGAATGGAGATTTGATCTTCTCAAGCGTTATAGCTGAAGATGGGCTAACAAACTATGTGTGCACAGCTCGTTTCCCCAAATCCAACATCATCCATCAGAAACCTCCACTAATTCTTCAGGTGCACACAGGTGTGTTGAACATAATAGGAATGTGGTACCAATGGAAATTATTCTGATTTCCCTTGATCAAAGGGGATTGATGCTTTCATTTACCATACATAACTGATCAAGTCAAGCTGGAAAACCTAACAAAACCTTAGGTGGAGCTAAATAACTAATTGTTGCTGTCAATTTGTGTTTTTCTTCTTGTTTATTATTTGGCAACAATTAATCTCTCTTCGTATCCAACAACTGAGTTCCCATCATGAATTACTTGTCCAGACTGATACTTATAAATTGAGTAGTAATTTTTATTTATCTCACTGATTAAAAGATCTAACTGCATGCGGTTTTGTTGTATCATTTAGCTCGTATGGCAGCTCATAAACTTCCGAAGTTCTTGAAGCCCAAAGGAACAGCCAGCAGTCAGATTGCAATGCTAGGGGAGGAGCTTATCTTGGAGTGTTTTGCTTCTGGCGTGTGAGTTCTTCAGGGAGAGTTCAACTATTCAATAATGATTCCTTGCTATCTAAATGTTACTGAATGAAAAATTCAAAATCAGAATTTAATTAAAAAAAAAAAAATTTTCTTAGACTTTTGTCAAAAATAGATATTATTTTTAGTGATGTTTTAGTTTGTCATATTATTTTTTAGATTTTTAGAACTGTTATAAATGATCTTTGTCTGGCTAGGAGGGTAACGGTACACAAAGGTAATGGTAACTAATCAAGTGATTCTCCCTATGATTCCTCAGTCCAGCTCCCACCATCAAATGGTCTAAAGATTGGGTGAGCTTATCCATGGAAGGCATGAAGCTGGAAAACTTTAATAAAACACTGCGCATCAAAAACATCTCTATGGATGATGGAGGCAGCTACATCTGCACTGCCACCAACAAGATGGGCAGCATGGACCACACAATCACAGTTAAAGTTAAATGTAAATTTGCACCACAACAGATTAACTAAATCTGAGGAATGAAGCTGTTTTATATGTCGAAATGAAACATTTTTCCTCATGCTTTCTCTTCTTTTTTTTCTATAGCAACCCCATTTTGGGTGAGGAAACCAGAGAACCTTATTCTCTCTCGAGATGACAGTGGGCAGATTGTGTGTCAAGCTGATGGAATTTCCAGACCTCAGATACAGTGGCTAGTTAATGGAGAACCTATTGAGGGTCAGAGACATCACATGCCATATGAGTAATCATGATTTCTGACCACACTCAGTGACAAAGCAAATAAAAAAATAAGCCCAGTCTGCCCATAACTTATGCATAACTTTCCTTTTATATGTATGTTATTTTGTTTATCCCAGATGCTCCTAAAAAGCCTGGAAGACAAGTATCAGGTGATACCTTGATATTTCGTGCCGTGGTGCCTGACAGCACAGCTGTGTTCCAGTGTAATGCCTCTAACCAATATGGCTACATCCTGGCCAATGCATTTCTTGCAGTAATTGGTAAATTTTGTAGAATTCAGGATTATAACAGAAATTTCATAAATGCATGTCATTATCCTAATGAGTTCAGGTTTCTTTGGCAGATATGAAGCCACGATTGCTTGGCCTTAGAGATGACCTGGTTAAGGTAATTGAAGGAACTCGGACACTTCTGCACTGCCCATATTTTGGATCACCAAAACCTGACTTGCGCTGGTAGTACAATAGAATTTTCAGATATGACAAAGATTACATATATAAGTATTTGGATGTGCATTGTTAAGGTTGTGCGCATTTGGTTTTAGGTCTAAAGGTGGAATGGGTTTATTAGAAGGAAGTAGATATGGCATTCTCAATAATGGAACACTAGAAATAAAGCGTACCAAACTCCAAGACCAGGGGACATATCTGTGTGTTGCTAGCAACATCATTGGACGAGATGAAATGGAGATACAACTGGAGGTCAAAGGTGACTGTCTGAAACTGAAAATATTGGATAATTTCTTATCAACATATCAAGTACATGGTGGTTTTTTATGTACTGTAGAGTACTATGAATCTTATCTTACCCATTTACTGTTTTTTTTTATTAATGATGGTGCATTGTGGTTGAGTGGTTGCACCGTTTGTAAAAATCTGACTTTGAAACATATAAATGTTTTCCCAGAACCCACTAAAATCATCCGTGCCCCGCATAATGTCATTGTGGTAAAAGGGAACTTGGCTGAATTTGACTGTAAGATCCAATCTGACCCAAGCTTGGAGGTAAAGGTCACCTGGCTCAAGGACAACAAATTCCTGATTTTTGGAAGACGGTAAAGGCAACAAAACACAATGCTATTTAAATAACTTAGTTTATCTGTGACTTTTGTGCTAGTGGTTGTGTTTCTGTACAGAATGACAAGGGATGAGGACTCTATGAGCATTGCTGATGTATATAGAAGAGATGAGGGTGTTTACACCTGCAGAGTTAAGACCGAATTGGAGGAAGTCAATGCATCAGCAAAACTCACTGTGATGGGTATATATATACACACATACTCACAGAGAGAGAGAGAGGGGCAGGGGCATGTAACATTATTACTTACAGAATGTGTCAATGTGAATGATGCGCCAATCCCTGTTCCTTCTCTGTCTACCAGATCGTCCTGATCCACCTACTGACCTGGAGGTGTCAGATCCATCAGAACGAAGTGCGAGACTCACATGGGTACCAGGACTGAGCAACCACAACCCTATCAAAGGCATGTGCACACACACACACACACACACACACATACTGTTGCATATAGACTTTTAATTAATTAACTTTTTCCAAAGAGTATTTCTTTGTGCTCCTCATCATTACTTTAGTGCATCATTTTGGTTTAATGTGCATACAGTAAATTCAAGTAAAATCTCTCTTTTAGAATATCTGGTGCAGTACACAGAAGACCTGCTTGCTGATTATTGGCTGGTGCAGAGTGGCTGGAAGAACCTGACCAGTTACCCTGGCCACCTGAACTCTGTTGTGTTGCAGCTGAGACCCTTTGTTGAGTACCAGTTCCGGGTTATTGCTATCAATGGGCTCGGCACCAGCAAACCCAGCAAGCCATCTGAGTATTATGAGACTGGTGGAGCTGGTAAGTGAGGCACCATTTGTGCTGTGGTTAGGGTTTTGTAAGTGCAGTATGAGTCTTTTTCACTGACTGGATGAAGACAGTTGCTCTATGAACTACTGGTAGTAATTGTCTATGTTAAACATTTTAGTGCCTGATGCCATCCCACGAAGTATCAAAGGAGTGGGGACTGGAGTGTTCAGAAATAACATGGAGATCAGCTGGGAGGTGATGAATAGATGCATGGATGAATGAAAGGGTGGATGGACCTAGAATGTATAGATGAATGCAGTTACATGGATTTGTGCATATATAAACATATAGCTTTTTTTATTTTATTTCATATGACACCATTTGCATACATTTAAAATAAGGCTACAATTTTATTGATTCTACTTATACCAAAGAATTTGAATACATTTCAATGTAAATTCCAATACAGTGAAACCTCGGATTGCAAGTAACACGGTTTGTGAGTGTTCCGCAAGACGAGCAAAGATTTTTAATAAATTTTGACTTGGAAAACAAACAAGTCTTGGTTTACGAGCACCAAGCATCATGTATCATGCATGCGCTTCTTGTTTTGATGCCGAACGTCACAGGATCACAACTGAGCCAATGTTTTTTCTCTCTTTTGCGCTGCATAATTGTGGGTAATCGTCTCCCCTGCTGGGTCTTAGTGCGCGTCTCTCACTGGTATAATCAACATCCGTGCACGTGTGTACTGTTTACTAAAACACTGTGACCACCAAGTCTGCGTAAAACATTTTTTATTTTGTTTTTGTATGAGTGTGTGTATAGCACGCGTGTACTGTTTATTATAACACACGTGTGTGCGCAATCCATTTTCTCTCTCCCTCTCTGTATCAGCCTGCACTTTGCGCGCGTCATTGGACATCGTACCCCTTCACACACACACAAACACACCTCTCGTCTTCACACACACACCCGCCTCCTCTCCTCCCTACGCCTTCACACACACACACACACACTCTCTCTCTCTCTCTCTCTCTCTCTAATGGAAACAGCTCTGTCGCGATTCTTTTCAAAGGTAACATGCAGATTAATTTGTTTTATTTTTACTTTACAGCAGTGATTCCGTTAGTATGCGCTCACACGAGTGTCATTAGCGATATTCCTTGTTAATTTTTCTGATAAAACAGTCTTCCCGTTAATATGTGTGTGTGTGTGTGTGTGTGTGTGTGTGTGTGTGTGTGTGAAAAACTCAAATAAGAGAGGAAGAAGGGTTACTGTGTAAGACGAGAAGAGGGGAAACACTTATCTGTTGGGATGTATTTTTACTTTTTTTTTAAAAATTTGTTTTATTTTTACTTCATATTTTGTATTAATTATTTTTTAGATATTTACTTTTTTGGGCTGTGAAAATTTGAGTTTCCATTATTTCTTATGGGAAAATTCGCTTTGGTTTACAAGTGTTTTGAAATACGATCCCACTTCCGGAATGAATTATGCTCATAATCCAAGGTTCCACTGTATTAATATTGTACAGATTATTCAACTTTTTTTTTCAACAAAGTTTTCACTGTTACAATGAATACATGATATACAATTTTAGTTTGATTCACTATAGTTAGATCACTGAGTCACATATAACCTAACTTAATACAATGCAACTTCATCAGCTTTTTTTTAAAGTCCATTTTATTACTTTGTTTTTTCTGTCTCTGTTTCCAACAAAATTCCCTGCTGCTAACCTGATGACAGACAATGTTAATCAATCAATCAATCAATTTGACAGCTGATGTTAGCTAGCCTACTGGTTCCTGCAGTGTTTTTTTTAATTTATTTATTTTTACTAGCAGTAGTTATCTAGCAATACTAAAGTCTCTGCTAGTACACATTTGATGGAAAAGGTTAATTGGTGATTGAGTTTATTTGTGAAAGAGCACCTAATATCCATTTTGTTGTAACAGTTGGCAAAATAAAGACATTATTTAGGCAAGATATACAGAACAGTTTGTGTTACAGTACATGACTTTAATTGACTACATTAATTTCATAATTACATCTCTGTCTCTGGTGTGTTGTGTGTGAAGCCATTGGAGTATAGAGAGTGGAATGGGCCTAAGCTCGGCTACATGGTGTGGTGGAGAAGGAGAGATTCCAGAGAGGAGTGGAAAAACTACACCACCTACTGGTGGTGTAGTCACATCATCTACGAGACAGACACCTTCACACCTTATGAGATTAAAGTACAGGCTGTCAATTACTTTGGTTTAGGACCAGAATCTCCTGTGATTATTGGATACTCAGGGGAGGATCGTGAGTGATATTCACCACCCACACCTACATGCTCACACACACACACACACACACACACACACACACACAACCTGTATATTGCACAATAAATGTCTCAATAATCGCATGATTTAATAGGTCCCACTGCTGCTCCAGCTGACCTGCATGTCTCAGATGTAGAGAGCACAAAACTGACAGTCTACTGGCAGCCTGTTCCCCAAGCCAGCATCATGGGGGAGATTAAAGAGTACACGGTGAGACCTGAAATCAGTCTTTAGTCAGTCAGAGTGACACTACTTAGAGAACATGTAGATTATAAATAAATCTACACCAATCAGCCATAACAAAAAGGTTGATTATCAATTATATAACAGTAAACTGGTGACATGATCATGGGCAACTATGCCCACAGAGACCAAAAGCAGACTGTCCAGTCTGTTCCCACAGAAAAGCCAATGCAGCACAGATCACTGAAAATGAAATGAAAATGAATGCTGGCCATGATAGAAGGTATTAGAACCACCCAGTGTGATACAGCTGCCCGCACCTGTGACCCAGCAGGCAAATATCCAAGGACTGCCGATTCGCCCCTTTAAACTCCCAAGATTTAAATTGAGCACCCATGGGATGGATGTGCTGGACAAACAGGTTCAATCCATGGTGGCCCCACCTCGCACCCAAAGCATCCTTTTTAAAAATTTTTTTTAATTCTTTGGGGGGGGGGGGGGGGGGG